>CAKAOH010026960.1:14776-162678 GCA_916701665.1 Sebastiscus tertius | reverse complement strand
TATATAATAAAACGCCATCAAATAAACTTTTTTTTGCATATTGAGTACTTTTGATACTTAAGTTATATTTTGCTAACAATACTTTGTCCACCAATGGACACTAGATGGGCTGATTTTTTTTCGGATTTCCACCACCTCAAACTCTCTGCCTCTGTTTTTGTTATTCCAGAGTTGTCAGTCTCTCCACGCTCCACCTGTTCTGTCAGCTTTGCCTCCGGTCACCATTGACCTCAACCTCACCTTCGGCCCGGTGATGACAGCTGTGTCCGATTTTAAAGGACTGTTGCAGGAGGTCTGCGAGGGAGGATCTGTCAGCATCTTTGAGAGAGGTTATTAGATACAAAGAGGTTATCATCAAATTTGTGTTTTTATCCGATACAAATTATTCTGTCAACTCTGTTTCTCTTTTGCAGTGAGAGATATAGTGATTGTAGGTCCTCCTTATTCTGATGTACAGCTGGACACAACACAGTCCAGTGATGGTGACTCCGCTGTACAAATGGAGGCAACACTAAGTGAGTCTATAAACCTGTTCATGCTTGTCTTCAGAATATGATTTGGATGAGTCAGTCACAAAAATTACAGCTTTTAATATAGGTGGTAAAACACCCAAAAACTTTTGATAATCAAGGATGCATTTATCAACTAGTATTGACAAAACTGTGATATGAATATCAATAAATTCATGCACTTGGTAGATGATTCTAAGTCGTATCATCCGCACTGCTTTACATTGATATTTCTCATACTTTGATTACATTCTATGAGATAAAAAGGTCTTAAATGTAACTCTGTTTGTGCATCCCATCCTAACCACATTATTATGCAGCACAAACACCTTACCCAACTTGTTTGTTTATAATAAAGTTTGCTGAGTCTGCTTACCCAACTTGTTTGTTTATAATAAAGTTTGCTGAGTCTGCTCAAGTGGATGGATGACAGCGCTGCAGATTCTTACAGTTTGGACAGCTGAGACTCTGCAGTGTTACAGTGTTTGTTCTCTTTGTTCCTGCAGTGATCCCTCCACCTGGCCTGGACCAAAGTCCTGTGAACCCTCTCAACCCTTTCCTTCCTCCTGGACCTGCTGTGTCCACCTTTGCCTTCTCACCTTTTGGTAAATAGAGCTATTATCAAAAATGTAATATATTTCAGCATTAAACAGTGCGCGGAGCCGATTTTACACGAGAAAACCAAATTGTATCACAAATGTTACAATTTTAGTGACAGAAAGAAAGAAACATAAATACTGCAGTGCACTTTTACTTAAATAAAAGTTGCAATACCACACTATGAAAATACTCCATTACACATAAGAGTCCTACATTCATAATTTTACTCGTGCAGACATACAAGTTTTATACAGAAGTATTAGCGGTACGGC
Organism: Sebastiscus tertius; assembly: GCA_916701665.1. Lineage (NCBI taxonomy): Eukaryota > Metazoa > Chordata > Actinopteri > Perciformes > Sebastidae > Sebastiscus > Sebastiscus tertius. The sequence continues at coordinate 161,297 of CAKAOH010026960.1, read as the reverse complement.
TGCGTTCACACCAGATCAGGCATTGCGGTGATTTACCACAGGATTCCGCATGGTTGTGGGAGAGTCACTTTAATGGGCCATTGACTACACAACGGTTAATGTCTTCTGTTCCCTCATGGCTGGGTTGTACAGCTCTCCAAAAGTTGATTCTGTTTCAACTTGGGTGGATTCAAAACGAAGACATTTGAAAGGGGAGGACCGGCATTTTCACCACACCGTCTGATCTGATGTGAACGCAGCCTGAATGTACTTAAAGTATCAAAAGTAAAAGTACTCATGAGGCCACAGAATGAACCCTGTTTATTACCGGACTATAATTTCTGATGTGTAACTAAGAAAGCAGCATTTTAATATTATAGCTGGTTTAGGTGGAGATCATTTGAGCTAGTTTACAGTACCAGTATGCTACAGATCACGTCCAGGAACATATTTTTGATTTGATTTGTGAGCTTTTTTGTCGCCTCAGGGTGCTGTAGACTACTAATCCCCGTTCTGTCTGCTCAGGCTCCAAACTCTCCACAGGATCCAGACAGAGGCACCTTCAGCGACGCGCTCACCCGAGGAGGAAATAAGACTCGCTGTGGACATCATAATCAACATTTCACCAGCACCTACATGGTTCTGAATGTCATTATACCTCAGTGCTCTTCTCTCACACATCTGTACTGACACTGAATTGTACATATCATAATTCATCTTTTTGGTATTAATTTAATAGTGTTTTCACCAATCAGCTGCATCTTGTATTATAGTTCAGATGGAAAAGAGTATTGAGAACCACAGAAGATACATAGACAATGCATTTATTTAAAGTATTAAGCAGCATGAAGCAGGACACTACATCTTTTTTTTCATTATTTGAAAGGAAATGCCTTGAAACTTAGTAACGTTTTATTTTATTTTTTAAACAAGGATATGCTTTTTTAATATTTTAACTAAAACTTCTAATGATAATTTTGCTTTACAGACATGTGTAATAATATATTGTGATCTGTGACATTAAAAAAAAGCAAACACACTTGTACAAACAAAAAGACTTTTGAAACGGTGGTGTTTATTTGCAAGGAGGCTGGTTTTACATTTCATAGTGCTTTGAACAAATACGGTCACTATGGTTTCTGGTGGAGAAGTGGAATAACCGGTTGATTGTGTGCACACACACAAACTGCACTGCTTTTGTGTCAAATATTTGTGTCAAATAACATTAGTGCATCTAAAATGAACTCATCTACAGTATACATGGGAGATGTGGTTCAATAAAAGGTTGTTCTTTTATTTGGGACAGCCTATTATTAGCTGGCTCTCTTGCTGTGATTGGATGCTTCCTGGTTCAGGTACAGCAGGTGAAACCTGATCCTGTTATCAGCACACCTGTGGAGCTACGCCCATCTTTTGTCCAGTTTCTGTTCAGAGTGAGAAGGAAATGGCAGCCACAACAACTATTTCTATTGAAGAAGACCAGTTTTCTTGTTCAGTGTGCTTGGAGGTTTTAAGAGACCCGGTGACGATCCCCTGTGGACACAGCTACTGTTTGGACTGCATTGACGACTACTGGAACAGGGCCAAGCAGAAAGGACAGTACAGCTGCCCACAGTGCCGTCAGGTGTTTAACCCGAGACCTAAGCTGAATAGAAACACAGTCTTGGGGGAAGTGGTGGAAAAGTTTCAACGATCTGGATCTCAAACTGCAGCTCAAAACTTGGCCAAAAAACCCGAGGAGGTGATAAAATGCAGCTCTTGCACGGTGCGTAAAAGCAAAGCTGTTAAATCGTGCCTGGTGTGCTCCGAGTCTTACTGCGCGGCTCACCTGAGAGTCCACGAGGAACGCTTTCACGGGAAGAGCCAGCACAAGTTGATCCCAGCTGCGGATCAGCCGAGAGAGAAGTCGCTGTGCCCACATCACGATAAAGCACTGAGGCTGTACTGTCGCACCGACCAGCAGTGTGTGTGTTCCCAGTGCGTTAAAGAGAGACACAAGGGCCATGACGCAGTCTCCGTGGTGGAGGAGAGAGCAACACAACAGGTGAGTTTCATCATGTCATGAGGCAGAAATTAATCATTCATTTAAATTGTGTGGGCCTTTGCTTTGCTGTCAGATATACTTAGATTACTACTTACTTACTTTTTATTTTAGTATTTTAAAATAAGTACATAATTTAAGTTTGTACACCAATATCCAGACAGGATTTATCTGAAAGTATGTATTTGATATTTAAAGGGTAGGCTACAACCAGCCAACATGGTTATGTGGGCCCCACATGGGTTATGCTGGGGGTACCTGGGTACCAAGTGAGTATGAGCCCAAAATGGGCATCTTATCTGGGGCCCATTTGGATCAACTAAGTACTAAATTCATGGATAGTTTGTGAATTTCCCCTGGGATCAATAAAGTCTTAATCTTAACTGATAAAAAAAACAGAATTTATAATTCATTTGTTGATTAAACTTTTTATTATTAATTTTAAACTGCAAAGTAACTAGCAACTTAAATGATTAAAAACAAAGTAGTGGAGTAAAAAGTAGGCAACAATATTTCCCTCTGAAATGTAGTGTAGTAGAAGTATAAAGTAGCAGAAAATGGAAATACTCAAGTTAAGTACTAGTACCTCAAAATTGTACTTAAGTGCAGTTCTTAAGAAAATGTTCTTGGTTATTTTCCTCCACTGGGGATTGATGCTAGAGATGAGAAGTTCCCATAATGCTCTAGGGGATGTAAACAGGAAGTATTATGTTGTCATGCATTCAGTGAGTTCTCCGCATGGTTAGCTGTGGGTTACAACATTTTTTTTGGCCCTTTTTTTCATTCATTTTGGCAAATTATTATTATTATTTATATTATTATTATTATTATTATTATTATATAAATAATATAATAATATATTATTTTATATATATATATATATATATATATATAAATATATAAATATATAAATAAATAAATAAAACAAACACTAAAGGATACGTCTTTTATAGCCTGGTGTGAAGGCCTTAACATTTCAAATATTAACTGGGGGATGTAAAATGTGCCCTTGTCCTGCAGCCATATCTTGTGCTCTGATGTTACTGTGTCAAAAGTTTAGGTTGATAGACCAAAGGCCTTCCAGTGCAATCTAATCCTTTTGATTGTAAAATCAAAAAAGTTCAAAGTCAACTGTGTGGGGGAAAAAAATGACTGAGCAGCTTGAGGGACTGCATTGTGCGATATTCATCTTTTTTATTCCCTTAGAAAAAACTCCAAGAAGCCTCTTTGAAGTCTGTGCAGAAATTGAAGGACACTGAGAAGGAACTTAGATATGTTGTCCGATACATCAAGGTGAGTGCATTTTCAATAATGGAGCTTTACATATGCTGTTGACATACTGCAGTGCCTCCACTAAAAACAGAAAACGTTTCTCCTCCACAGCACTCCACAGAAGCAGCGGTGGAGGAGAGTGAGAGGGTTTTCTCCAAGCTGATCCGCTCCATAGAGAAACAGAGCAGTGAGGTGAAGGAGGTGATGAGGGTCCAGGAGAGAGCAGTTGTCAGTCAGGCTGAGGAGCTGCTGGAGAAGATCCAGAGGGAAATCATTGAGCTCAGGAGGACCGATGCTGAGCTGGAGAAGATTTCTCGCACTGAGGACCACGTCAACTTCTTTCAGGTATGGAGCAAAACATAACTCAGTGATGTGGGAAAAGGTTTCTCCAACCATTTATTTATCACAGCGGTGGAAATAACTAAGTACATTTACTTAATTTGTAGGTACTTACAGGGCTATTGCCATTTTCTGCTACTTTATACTTCTACTCCACTACAATTCAGAGGCAAATATTGTATTTTTCATTCTACTACATTTATTTGAGAACTTAAATTGCTGGTTACTTTCCAGATTCAGATTAATAATACAAAATATAATCAACAAATAAATAAGGTTATAATAATAATAATGAATCCCTTGGGAAGTCCACAAGCTACCAAACAGTATATAAAGTAATCTATATAAAATATACATAAATAAATTAAATAGATCCCCACCTTTACCAGCCGCAACATTAAAGTGATGGACACATTAATGAATTAATAATCAATAATCTCAAGCATGTATTATTGCAAAACTTGGCTACAGACTGTATACACTATACTACATGTTTTCAGGCTTTTAACCAGAACTAAAAGGTGTGACCACATCACATCTGTTTTTAACCTTTTTTACACTGACTCCCAGTATCTTTTTTGATTTTTAATTACCTTTCAAACATTCAAATTTTACAGCTAAACAGTACACTAAAATATAATAGTATCAGAATTTTGATTCATATTTGATCAGCGCTGCCTAGTTTGACCGTTTGATCAGAGTTCTGCTTGGCTCTGATTGTTTGTTTTCCTTTGGTGCTGTGAAATGTTGCAAATTAGGAGCACACAGAAGAACATGATTTTTGTTCACTGATTTTCTGTCTGATGTAGGATGGAGTGACCATTATATAAAAAATAACTTATTTTTTTTATCATATTTGCTCAAAGTTGTCGACTTCAGCTTCCATGCATTTTATTTACCTTTTTAAGCTTTTACATTTTAATTTATTGTTTTTTTTTTTTGTTGCCTTGTGTGAAGCACTCTGTAAAACTCAGTTTATTACAGTTAAAGGAACAGTGTGTAGCATTTAGCGGGATTTATTGACAGAAATGGAATATACTATTAATAAGTATGTTTTCTTTAGTGTATAATCACCTGATGATCAGAATCGTTGTGTTTTCATTTTCTTAGAATGAGCCGTTAATATCTACATACAGTATGGAGCGGGTCCTCTTCACGGAGCCGGCTGCCATGTTTCTACAGTAGCCCAGAGCGGACAAACCAAACACTGGCTCTAGATAGGGCCTTTCTGATTTTGGCGTCTGCCACCGTAGTTCTCCTAATCGCCAAATCCTACACACTGCACCTTTTAAGATAAATGAGGAAATTTAACACGAGGCAAACGTGCTCCTCGACAGTCAAAATGATTTTAACTGCTGCGTGAATTGGATGAACATGACCCACAAAGTGATTCCTTCCTGTTTTGTCAGGGTTGTTGCGTTTGCATTCAAATACTGTCCTCTAATTTGGCTGTGTTGCATGTCACTGCAGAAGTGCAAGTCTCTTCATTTCCCTACAAAGACTGTGGAGATGCCCAGCGCTGATGCACTTCAATACATGATGTATAAAACCATGAGAGGAGCCCTGGCTGATCTCAAAGGCAGTCTGGATGAAACACTTGAAAGAGAATTCAACAGGATCTCTGATAAAGGTACGATGTCTCTTTTACACCTGATTACCATAAACATGATTATTTGGTGAACAGTAAATACTCACTATTTTGCTTTTCTGCATTTCCAAGTAATTTCCCTGAAGGAAACCAGCAATCAAAGTACATCTGAAAAGACTAAAGGTAAGTGAGTTTCTTAAGTGGTTACACTGACTGTTTACTAAACCCCTCCCCCGAACAGCGATTGTCCAATCACAGTTTTGCTTGATGGTCAAAGGTCAAAGTCACTGTGACCTCACAAAACATGTTATTGACCATAACTCAAGAATGCACAATGACAGTGATGACATTTTGGACAGACATGGATGTAATCTAATTAATCCAGTTAACTAATTCTAGATGTGTGCCTTGCCAGAAAGGGAAGGTTTAAAGGAACAATATGAAATATATTTACTGCATTAAATCATAAAATAACCATGATATGTCATCATAAATTAAGGAAACATGCTAAATTGAAATACTGGTTTCTCTGACAACAATGCTACAGCCAGTATGTTCTCCTTTTGAAAATTTCCATTCCGGTCCGGAACGTCTTTTTGTATTTTTGGCCTGTGTGATTCCTGTCCACTGCCCATTTCAACACCCCGTGTTGCCACTTGTGAAACAAATTGGCAAACACACCGTGCCGCAGCCATGGAAGCAAGCACACAAACTGGATCAACCGAGATAATGTTGGATTCTACCTGACCTAAGAAGCCTCGGGATCTTTCTAAAAAGCTACATGACTTGATGGATTTGCAGGGCTTAGCTAACTGTCAGTTAAGTTTCTGTCAATAAGAGACAAATGAAGTGGGAGGAGTCGCTGGTTCCTGAACTGTTCTGTAAACATTCTGTAAACATTCTGTTTTCCCATTTCAATTTCATCTTTACATAATATCCTCAACTTAACATAGAAACACAGGACTCAACCAGACAATAAAACAATCCTGTAGGTTTATGTCATGGCCACCAGTTTTAATTATTTCAACTTTGTTTCTGAGAAATCATGTTTTGTCTGTTATTTTAGCACGGCAGAGTGGTTTAAAAACTACAAAACCCATGAGCCTTGGCCACCGTTGCTACGGAGAAGACTGTTAGCAAATTCAGAACGACTTCGTCATTACAGCTGAGACCAAAAGACGGCATATAGTTGCTGAATTCATCCACAATTGACCCAGAATTCAGAAGAACACTGAAATGCACCTTGGGAGTTGTAGTTAATGTCTACCTTTTTAAGTTTTTATGTACACAAGACTTGTACCTTCATTTTTTTTTATGAATGGGAGAACCAGATATTTCTGAAGGAATATGAAATCTTTAATACTGATGATTTAACCAGAAGAGTTAATGCTGATCCAAACAGCAGAAGTGCTCCAACTGTGAGTCATGTAACATTGTCTATAGGAAAAAGAGTGCGTTGAAATGAAATTAATGTGTTATTCCCTACATCTGTCGAACAGCAAAAGACACCGACATACCATACAACTCAGAACCGAAGACAAGAGCTGATTTTCTACAATGTGAGTACAATTATTATTTTTTTTTTTTTTTAAACCCAAAGTAACATCCATCTTAATGAAACCAATGACTATTAGTATTGATTCTAGTACTATTATTAGTCTGACAATGTGCATCTACTGTGTCCAGATCACAACGATATAATCCTGGACCCGAACACAGCCAACCCTTATCTAAGCCTCTCTGATGGTCGAAGAGCGGTGACCACACGGTCGGAGCCACAGCCCTACCCAGACCACCCGCATCGCTTCACCAGCTGGGCCCAGGTGCTGTGCAGAGCTGGGATGGCTGGACGCTGCTACTGGGAGGTAGAGTGGGCTGGTAATGGAGGGGTTTCCATCGGCGTCTGCTACAAAAACATAGGCAGGAGTGGAGGAGGGAGCGACTGCAAGCTTGGACATAACTCCAAATCCTGGAGCCTGGACTGCTCTCATTCGGCCTGTTCATTTCAGCACAACAAGGAGAGTGTAACCGTCGCCGCCACCTGCTGCAGCAGGATAGGAGTATATCTGGACTTTAGGGGTGGGACTTTGTCTTTCTATAATGTTTCTGATGCAGTGGTTTTACTCCATAAAGTCAAGACTACATTCACCCAGCCTGTATACCCAGGGTTTTGGGTGGGTTTAAACTCTTCTTTGAGGCTGTGCTCTCTTTAAATATACAGATGAGTGCACTCCATCAGCGGTTCTCAAGTAACCTTGTAAGTATGGGTTTCAACATATTTACGTTTGGTTGGGAATTATAATGAAACTGAGACAGATGTTTGTGCTCAAAATCTGTCATTTTAACAACTGTGCAACCCAAAAGCCCCAGAAACACTTTTGTGGAGCAGGTAAACAGCTGGTGGAGATTATGTCTTATTGAACACAGCAACATCTAGTCTCTGGATCTGAAAAGGAAGAAATGTACAATAAGTCAAGGTGTATATTTATTTAAGCATATTTCTTATATCGTGATTCATTGCATGAAATCCATTTTATTTTAAATTTGTATTTTGTACGTCAAAGCTATTTTATGAAAATAATAAAGCATTTAATATCAGAAACACATCAACAGACTACGAATATTTTTTATACTTCAAGGATGTAATTCCCCTTCAACATTTAGAGAGAAAGTTTAGGTATTTTCTGGAATAATATATATTGTTCATACTATACTATGACATTTGTATGGCATACTGTAATATGACATTTCCATGGCATACTGTACTATGACATTTTTATGGTATACTATCAGATTTTTATGGAATACTATATTTTATGGTATTTTTATGGCATAATATACTGACTTTTTAATTACATTGTTATGGCATACTTTACTATGACTTTGACATACTACACTATGATTTTTATATTTTGTATTGGCATACTGTACTGACGTTTTTATGACCTACTATACTGTGACTTATTATCGACATACTATACTATGACTTTTTTTTTTACCAAAATAAAACATAGTGTAGTATGCCTTAAAAAAGTCATATTATAGTATGTCGAAAAAATGTCATAGTAAGGTATGTTGGAAAAAAAGTCATAATATAGTATGACAGAAAAAAATGTCAATATAGTATGTTGAAAAACAATTTAAAAAGTCATAGTATAGTACGTTGTAAAAAAAGTGCTTAGACTCGGGTGTCTGTACAAATTAACTTCAGTATCTCCCAAACATCCACAGAAGACGCTTGGACAGCTCTGAAGTTCTGAGGCAGGCCGCGGCAAATCCACCGGTCAAAAAGTCTGCAGACTGTCAGATATTATACTGACAACATAGCATGATGCTAATTTCCTTTTGTGTTCATCTTTTTTTTTTCCTCGACTGTTGTCAGGCTTCCTAGGGGCCTCCCCGTCCGTCCAAGTTACACTGGGATGGTATACTTCTGTTGATGTGAAGGTCAATCATCTGGCTAACTGGCTGAAGAAGTTCCAAGCTTTTAAGACGTATACAGTATGTTACATATTTAACTTTGTTTCTACAGCATTTCACTGAAATGACGGAACAACAGTTATACTTTATGTAACCAAAGCAGTAAGTACTGGTGGTTTTAAGCCCAGATGTGTAGGTTCTGTGGTGGAATAGCCTTTAACTAAGTTAATTTACTGCAAGTATTGTACTGTAAAAAAAGTCACAGTATAGTATGTCGAAAAAATAAAAAAAGCCATAGTATAGTATGTCGACAAAAAGTAATAATATAGTATGTCAATTATTTTTTAAAAGTCATACTATAGTATTTCGAAAAAAAAGTCATGCTATAGTATGTATAAAAAGTCATAGTATGGTATATCGAAAAAATAAGTCATAGTCTAGTATGTCGACAAAATAAAAAAGTCATAGTATAGTATGTTGAAAACATAAAAGTCATGGTATAGTATGTTAAAAAAAAAAAAAGTCATAGTATAGTTTGTCGAAAAAATAAGTGATAGTACGTCGACATTTTTTTAAAAAGTCATAGTATAGTAAGTCGAAAATAATTCATAGCATAGCATGTTGGAGAAAAGTAATTGTGGGTGGGTTTGAGCTTTACTTTGAGGCTGTGCTCTGTAAAGATGACTGCACTCCAACGATTCTCAAGTAACCTTGTAAGAAAGGGGTTCACAATATTTGTTTGACTGAGAATAATAATGAAACAGAGAGGTTTGTGCTCAAAACTTAGCATTTTAATAACCGTGCAAACTGGGAGCAGCAGCAAGACTTTGGTGGAGCTTAGATCTTATTGAAGGCAGCAACATCTACACTCTGGATCTGCAAAGGAAGAAGAAAAGGCAATAAGTCAAGGTGTATATTTAAGCATATTTATGTTACATAGCGATTTATTGTGCATCAAAGCTATTTTATTTAAACTTTCTATAATTCAAGGATGTCACTTATTCCCCCTCAACATTTTGGGAAAAAACGTTTATTCGGTTTCTGGCGAAGATTTAAATGAGAAGATCAAAAATGTACATGAGCACAAAAGCCAGAAATGGCGTACGCCAAAAAAAAAAAAAAAAAAAAAAAAATCAGACTTATAAAGCAGGGAATGTTCCCTTTATAAACCACAGTACACCTGGAAATGTGCGCACGTGGATCCGCCTCATATTCAGCCCTCTACATGCCCACATTCAACCATAAATGGTCGATGCAAAGCACCTCATGAATGTTTCTGCATGTGAATGAGCCTGTTGATCAGTGGATCATTACGGTGAATCACGACGACTGCCGAGAGGAAGACCAAGAAAAAGAGTTTTTCTGACACCGAGATCGAGGTGCTTGTAGGTGAGGAGGTCTAGGCTGAACACGCGTTCCCTCCTAATTCTGTTATTCACATCACGTATTTCTCAGTGCCGGTATATCCACCATGCAGCATGTTACGAGTGTCACCGCTGTGTTTATATGTTTACAGCAATCAGACTGATCGATTCACAACTTGCCAAAATGATCAAGATAATCAGTAATATCCCCCACGCTGGATATCATTAGAAAAAGGAAGTCACATGGGTCAAAGTTTCCGTACCAGTGCGCACATTCTCCCGTCAAGTTTGTTTTTATAGATCACAACTGTTGCGTGGGAAGTGGCATACGCACATTTCAGGCCCCGTTTTGTGCGTACGCAACGGTTATAAATGAGACCCCAGATCTTTGAAGTTCAAGTTAAAAATCTGTACGGAAAATATTAATATTTATTCAGGTTGTGATGTGTGCATTTGTAAAAACTTCCAGAGTAAAACTCATGCTCCAGAATTCCATACATCTTCACAGTACTGGGATGGAGGCAGAAGTATAACACAGATGTCTTAAAATCAAAGCTCTCTATATGGCACATGAGGTAAGATAATTAAGTCCTCTGATTATGGTGTAAAGATCACATCAAAGTGGTTGTTACTTACATAGTCCTCAAACTTGGTGATCTCCTCCTCCAGGATGTCGGTGCCAACTTTGTCGTCCTCGACCACGCAGTTGATCTGCAGCTTCTTGATGCCGTAGCCAACTGGCAGCAGTTTGGATGCTCCCCACAGGAGCCCGTCCATCTGCACTGAGCGCACACACTCCTCCAGCTTCTTCATATCTGTCTCATCGTCCCACTAAGGGAACATATGGAGGAGAACAGACACACAGAACATTAATTTAACCAAAGACACAATTCAACACAGTTTGCAGCAAAAACTTTAACATATGTTGAATGACTCAGCATACTTCCTAATTTTGACTACATGCATGTTTAACATAATTTTGTTGGCGTGATAAATACATACATTGGGTTTCAATTTGGCTGAATGATTTTAAATTATTTAAGTTTATTTAATGAGTCAAAACTGATTTAAAGGACATTAAATACAAACTTTTTGCAAGTTTTTTCTTAACTTTTTCCAAAACAAGAAAAAGTGAATCATTATACCAGCAAATTCATGACCTGGGAAGACAAATGTTATGATTTTAATAAAGTTATGTAGTTCTTAAAAAGGACCAATATGTAATAGATTTACTGTAATAAATCATAAAATGACCTCGATACGTCATCAGAGATTAAGGAAACATGCTAAATTTAAATACTGGCTTCTCCGACAACACTGCTACAGCCAATATGTTCTCCTTTGACATTTCCTTACTGGTCTGTAATGTCCGTTTTTGTTTTGGCCGGTGTGATCCTGTCCACTACCCATTTCATCACACTGCTGCCACATATGGAACAAATTGGCCTGCATGCACAGCCTTCTGCAGCCATGGAAGCAAACGAACGAACCGGACCAACAGATATAACGTTAACGTTATATTCGACCTGAAAAGTCTCGGCACATCTCTCTGTGGTCCGTGTGCAGCTGGGTTATCAAGGCAGCGAGTAGTTGAGACACACAGCCGTGATTCTGACTACTGCTGGCCAGAGGCTAACACGGTCGTGTCTCGAAGGTAACCCTCAAATTGCGAAAGCATGTGCTAAATGATATCAGTCACGCTGGAGGAGCAGACGGGCCACAGTTCCAATGTTCTGAATTTGGACTGCTGTTACCCATTTTAAATACTAGCTGTTATTGCTACACATTGCTCCTTTAAGTTAGATGAGAACACAACTGGCACTTTAATATGAGCTACATGATAGGAGGATGTTAGGAGGACACGTACAGGCTTGACGTCCAACAGGATAGATGACTTGGCGATGAGGACGGGTTTCTTGGACTTCTTGGCTGCATAGGCATCTATGCGCTCCTGCTTGAGGCGTTCTGCCTCCTCGTCGTCATCATCACTGCCGAACAAGTCCATGTCGTCATCATCATCGTCGTCACCATTTTCCACCTTTACTTGTTTGGCTGGAGCAGCCTGTACTGAGGCAGCCTGGTCAAAGCAATGGAAAAGGACAGGATTATATCTGTTAAGGTGTGCTCTTCTGAGGGCTTTTTCCACAAAAGGTTTTATCCATTCCTCTTTATCTCCATTTGTTCGAACAATTAAAACATCATACATTAATAGAGCATCAATAGAAATGGGCGGGGAAGGAAGGAAGCCTCCAAATAGAGATAATCAAAAGCTTTGTTTTTTGTTTTTTTTTATACATAAGTATGTAATAATAATGTATAAATCACAAAATAGCCCATGAAATAAGGAATAATCCCACAACATTATTCATATTTAACATTAATCATTATTAGTTATTCTCAGACGGATATCGCTGTTTGTTGTGTGTAGAGGTACGTGTGTGTACAGTAGTGCGGCAGCAGCACTGTCCCAGGCACTGAAACGGGGGAGATGGCAACCAATAGACAGAAGAACATGTCAGCCTGCCGCGCCGCGAAGCTTCAAATACCTTTCTTTGAAAACATTTCTCACCAAAGTTTCAAATCCCAAAAATGGTATTCGGGACAGCTCTAAATCAAGTATTATCATAAACATCAACACCAAGACAAGGCAAACTAATATAACAAAAGCAGAAAATCAAAACATAAAATAGGGAACTTACAATAAAAAGAAATAAAACAGAAAAAATGTCGTTGCCACTGTAAACGAGATGATTTTTTTCAATTACACATGTAACAAAGTAGATTACATTATATTCTATTTCAAATTGCTCCAAAGAGACAAGGTTGTCTTGCGTCTTTCAGTTGTTTTATAAATACAGAGAGCGTATGCATGTAGTAGGGCTGCACAATTAATCAAAAGCGCGATATGACCTACTGCAATTTTCAGATCACAGGATGAGGAAATCACATTATTTGTTCGGTGAAATGTGTGTCCAAATACTATTTTAAATTAAATATAGTTGTGCTGCAGAGATGTCCTGGTCTGCACATCATATTCTACAGACTTAAGAAACATCTTGTTTGGTACATATCCCCACAAAAAAAAGAAAAAGAAAAATCACGCCATAATCATTTTAATGTTTTTCAATGAAAATGAGAATAATGATGTAAAAATGATCATACCCTTCAATATCGCAAATCATATCGCAATTGCAATATCAGTCTAAATAATCTCAATTACATATTTTTTCAAAATCGTGCAGGCCTAGCATGTAGTAATGTACTGTATCTAAAAAAACAACAACTACCACATTGTTAGTTCTCTACCTTAGCACATGGGACGGCTCCTGGGCTCTTTTCCAGATGAGCCACTCTGGACTCCAACTTCTGCAGGGCTGCTCTCATCTCCTCCACCACTAACAAGCAAACACAATAGAATAGAAAATACTTTGTCTACTTTTTGCGTACAAAAAGAACAAATTTGTATTTGGTTTGCATGTACAAAATCTATTAAAAAAGGTACATTAAAACAACATATCACATCCAGACAAGATGCATTAAAACACATTTACATAAAAACACGATTGAAACTACATTAAAAGGAGCGACAGGTAGTCGATGATGAGGAATGAATCAAAGTTAAATAAACAGATAGAAGATGTTGTGTGTGGAGGTAGCGAGCTGTCTTCAAAACGTAGCTGTCCTTACTGAAGATATTTTATGGCAACAGGGACAAACGATTTTGTATAGATGTTTTTCTTTGCACAGGGCACTCTGTACCTTTGCCCTGAAGGCAGGAGCTGAAAGTGGTGATTTAAGGGACTGCTGGGGTCGTCTAAGATTTTGACAGTGAGGTCTGCTTGCAGTCTGTAATTTTACTGCCCAGTTTGACTACTTTAGAAAGCTTGGTCTTTCTTTAGACACTTAGGTGCTCAAACCAGGACACAATGTTAAAAGTAAATATGCTTTCAATTAGAGATTGGTATACTCTGTTTAAAGTGCAAAAGGGAAAGATGAAAAGTAAGTATGAATACTGTGTAAAATGTAAACAAAAGCTCAAGAAGACATCAAATAAAAACACACCTTTGTGCAGAGTGTGGTTCTCCAGTTCCATGCTCTTCATGCGTGTAACCAGCTCCTGGTCTCCTCCTGCATGTGAAGATGACTGTGGAAAGATGAACACAACTCAATTAGCAAATGTCGCAGGTCAGGGCTCAAATGGTGACAATGCAAATGTACTCTCATCCAGGTTGAGAGCCAATCCAAGCCTGGAGAGAAGAAGCAAGCAAAATACAAAGTGGTGAGGTTTAAAAAAAAAAAAAAACCATGCAAGGCAAAAACCCATTACACAATGATTTGGATACATTTCACACAAACACACACACACACACAATGCTAATGCTAAAATGAACTACCTTGATCTCCAATAAAGAGAGGATTTAATGTTTAAGATGGCAGCATGCAAGCAAACTCTGTGCATGAAAACTTTAATTTCCCCCACCAATAATAAGCCTTTAAAAGGGAATAGTTCAACATTTTGGGAAAAACGTATTTGCTTTCTTGCAGAAGATCGATACCAATCAAAAACAGACATGCCACTTTGGTATTTGTATGAATTGACAAGATATAATGTGTTAATTAGTGAAGGTGCTGGTAGGTAGGTGGATTATTTTATATCTTTGGGGAGAGCCAGGCTGGCTGTTTCCCCGTTTCCAGTCTTTGTGCAAAGCTAAGATAGGACAGATATGAGTAGTATCCATCTACTGATGTAACTCGGCAACAATGTGAATAAGTGTATTACCCAAAATGTCAAACTACTCCTTTAAGTTTCAGCAATTGTTGATCACTTCATTCAGAAGTTACACAAAAGGTTATCTGTCACTGTATATGCGAATTGAGCTTTCAAGATAGAATCTGTTGAAAGGAAATACTTGACTTCTGAACTTTATTAGAATCTTAAATGGCATTTGATAATAATGATCAACATATCTAACAAAATCACCAAGATTGTTATAGTTTCCACCCCCAAACTCTGAATCAATTAGTGGTATTGTATGAAGCTTAAAACAACAACGAAAAAAAAGGTGCAAAATGGTAGGACGGTGATTGAGGATGAGAAAGTGCTGTGACAATAGTAGCACACTCCACTCCAGGCAGCAGCAGACACAGCCAGCTCACCCAGCTGGCTGTCTCAGCCATGCAGCGCTTTCAGGCCTGAGCAGCAAAGCTGGATGAGGAAGACTTACGTTTCTGTGCTGCCGTTTCTGCTGGCGCCCTTTGGGCAGGGCTGTTTTCACCTGCACCCGGTGATGTACAAAGTTGAGGTAAGGAGGAAAACACGAAGACAAAAAGAAAAGTACTGGTTGTAGGTAGAAAGTCGGATGCTATAACTTCAGAGTCGTCAGTGAGAGGATAGAAACTGATGTCAATATTGTCAGAGATGCGATGAAACATTTTAAAACTGCATTAATCAACTTTTTACATCACAACTAAATCAACCAATCCAGAAGCTCTAAAGAACCTTTTAAAACTGTCTTAGCACATGTTTGTCAGTGAAACCACTTGTGCCTTATTCAGGTCTTAACACCTTCAAAGCTGTTTCCAGCAGTAAACAATACACTAGCTATTTTTGATTTGCCGAAGCCTGGCTTACACTTAGAAATATAAATAAAAGTATATAATAAGTAATATAAATTGCCCAATTTGGTTGGGTGTTGTCCAAATTAGTCCTTTTAATATGAAACTCCATCCTTGTTACTGCCACAGACAGCATGTGTTTGCTGAGAAAAAGCAAAAGGTAGTAGCTCAAAGAGGGAATTTGGACAGTATGGACAAGAGGAACAATTACAGCTACCATTAATGCTTTTAATGTGCATAGAGGCATGCTAGTATTGTTTTTAGACAGACTTAAAGCTGCAGTAGGTCACTTTGGAGAAAATATGCTTAAAAGTTATTTTTATAAAACGGTCACTATATCCTGACAGTAGTGCATGAGACAGATATGTGGAAAATATCATGTTCCTCTGCCTCCCCCTCGTGCTCCCAATGGCATTTGCAAGTTTCTACTGTGCCCGAATGAAAACAAACAATCAGAGCCGAGCTGGAGCCGGCCAGTATCTGGGCAGCTGGCAAACTCTGATCAAACCGTCAAACGAGGCAGCGCTGATCAAATATGAATCAATATTCTGTTACTGTAATGCCTATTTCTTGCTTCAAATGTTTTCAGAAACATCTTGTAGTGTACTGTTTAGCTGTAAAATGTAAATGTAAAAGCACTGCCCAGCAGCCGGAGAAAACTTTCTCTCCTCGGCTCTGATTGGTTGTTTTCCTCCAGTCTGTGAAATCTTGCAAATGCCATTAGGAGCACTAGGAAGAGGGAGAGGGACATGATTTTTTTCAGATTACCCGTCTCATGCACTACTGTCGGGATATAGTGACCGTTTTATAAGAATAACTTTTTTCATATTTGCTCAAAGTTACTAACTTCAACCTTAAAAACATGTTAACTTATCCTTTAAAGTAACACAATTTAAGAATCTACTGATGAAAAAAAGCTGATTTTCCTATTGAACCCTTGTTTATGCAAAAATTACCACAATTACTGTATACATATAGCAAACGACATAAAGACAAACACAGACGCAACTTACTGAAAGACTGCAATGAAGATTGTGGGAGAAGCAAGCAGGGGCGAAAGGGAAAATGAGCGTCTGCAGCATGCATATAGCACTTGTCAAGTGCAAGCTAAAGGTTTTCTGGATTGAAATAAGGCTAAAATGTGCCCAAGAACTTTTATATATATAAATCATCATTTCTAATTTTAACTGCTATTATCCTGTTTTAAGGCTGGTACACGAACATTAGTGAGTACAGTCCTGCCACTACAGGGGGTGTGTGCCTGCGGCTCATTTGTAGCACAGTACTCGCTCCGTTTAGGGACTGCAGGATATTCTGTCGGGATTTAGCAATGATGAAGCGGGAGCAGTGAGAGAGACGGAAAGCAGCATGCAAAACAGACAAAACAGGATGGACTATACACCCAACATTCAGGATGACTCAATGTAATTGAAAGTAGCAAATAAATGTGACCTACAGAGTTATCTATTTGGCACCATGCATGAGGGTAACACAAACCCAGGATGATGACCTACAACTCTCAGGGTGCAGCTTCATTTTGCCACTTCAGTACATGTTGTACCAAAATGTGAACCATTTCCATTGAAACTACTTTCCAACCAAGAAATGTACCCAGCGAAATAAGAACGTGACAGTGTGATCTGTCGATTACAGAAACAACGTCATGGTTATTTAGGATAAAGATATGTTTCACTCATCTCTTTTGCATTTGGGCAGCACTAGAAGAACATATCTCAAAAACTCAGCACATGAAACCAAAACTATCTGCATCGCTTGAAATCACAAGGCGTAGTGAGGACATATGTCTGTGTTGTGGGTGAAACAGAGCTGGAAGTGATCATTCTCTGATCTCCATTGTTTACCAGGCTTATGTAGAAAACTCTCTGCTGCCCTAGACAGCATGAGTAGCAGAGGCAGCTGCCAAACCACCTGACCCCTCTCACTAGGACGTGGCACTTCTAAATCGAGTGGCTTAACTCTCATGCACACAGCTGCTCTGGGCTACAGAGGGCGATGACGATGATGTAACTATTGCTTAACAGGGCAGTGATTGACAGGGCAGCATGAGCTGGGGTGGTGGCATGGCAAGGGGCAAAAGGAACTTCAAAAGACGGCAGGAAGAGACAACAGGAGGATTGGAAATAAAGGTCGTCTTAAAAAAACAAAATGTTCTTATTTCTAAGAATGATCAGGTTGATGCACAATAAACAAGGTGCTGACAACAAAAGAAACAGATTTGCTCTTGAGCCGCATAAAAATCAGTCAAGCTTTAAAAAGAAGCTGAAAAGCTATTTTTTTTGTGATTTTAACAAAATGTGTGCTTGTTCTACCTGTGAAGACGGTCCGTTGGCTCCCTCGTAGAAGCACTTCTCAGCTTCATCGTAGCGCTGTTTGTCGAACCAGATGTTCTCGGAGGCGAGGCACTGCAGTCCACTCATTTTGGTACTGAGGAGAAAAGTCAGGAGAAATAAGATGATGCAAAAAAAAAAAGACCCAACTAAACATTGATTTGCATCCAACACTTTATCTGCTAAGCAACAGCCATGACCAGGTGTTTAGTCGTTACAGCCAGCACAATCAGTGACAAGAAATGAGTGACAGAACACGACTTAATTAGATGCTTGACCAAGTATATTACAGGTTACAACATCATGCAGAGCCACAGATGGTGTTGTGGGTGGAATAGGGAGTGACAAAAACAAAGCGAAACACAGACAGTTTCAACTAAATACACAGTAAAGTAATAACAGAATAACAGGTCTCTGTTTCTGTAAAATAACAAGTAACATTTAAAAAATGACTGAAAAGACTACTGCATGTGCTGTATGCTTCACATCCCTTCTCATTTTGCTGACAGGTTACTGCAGCAGACAGGCATCTACACATTCCTCAGTCAGTGAGACACAGTTGCCTGGTCTGCAAAGTCTGGATTATAGAACAAAAGGTCAGTCGCTGCCTGCTAACAACCCCCCTGATAGCAGAGGTCCACTTCATTGTTCGATTATCAAGTGGGCGTTAAAAACAAAAATGCAAGGGACTGCACTGATGTAGACGTAGATACCAGTGAGACAAATTAAAGGCTTGTCAGATGCCAAAACACTGCATAGCGCTTTATAATATTCTGTGACAGGATTCACAGAAATTCATTCAATCATTTTATCTTTAGCCACAATGATCGTGAGATAAATAGTAGAAATACAGCTATCACATTACAAATAATCAACCGGCCACTGCAGCACCTCGAGATGATGTTGCATTGCTACGGTGGTCGACACAAAAACGCGAATGGCCCTCTCTAGAGCCAGTTTTCGATCAGAGTAGAGTGCTTAGAGCGTGTGTACCTGGGAAGTGAGTGGTGAAGCAAGAGGGAGAGCGACGGCGATGGGAGCGAGTAACGTTATCGACTCTGGCCCAAGCAGGAAAAGTTAACAACAGTAAACAAGGCTGTGCAAAATGGCGATATGGAGATATAAACGGCTCATTTAAAGATAACAAAAACACATCCTTATTATTATATTCCACTTGTGCCAATAGATCCCCCTAAATGTTACACACTAGTCCTTTACAATCAGTCTGAATGTGGCATAAACAAAAAAACTCCGAACAAAGACTCATCTATAAACCTGCATCTCAAAAATATTGTACACAATACACAAGTAAGCATAACTGAAAAAGGCCAAACAACAATGCATGACAGACAACAAATCCAAAAAAAACTTCATAGAAGTTAAATTATCCGAAAACACACATCACGTCTCTCCCATTCCCTGTGTGAGAGGTGCCATACTTGTCCCATCTGGGCCTGCTTTCCGTCTCAGAGAAGCCCCTCTTCCTCTGGGTCGGCCCCCTGCTGCCTTTGCCCCCCTGCTCGGTCTCAGAGGAGGTGCGATTGCGGCCTCTACTGTACCGACGGTGGGGGGTACCAGAGGCCTTCACAGTGGTGACGGGGTGCCCCTGATCCTGCTGTTGACCGCGACCGAGTCTGGACTGGAAGGTCGTGTAGCCTCTGGTGTTTGGACTCCTTGGAGAGGATGACAGCGGTCCGTTGCTGTTGGAGGCGAGCCACCGTTGGTAGTTGTTCTCAGCCTTCTCAAAGGCACTGCGGTTGTACAATGCTCCCTCTGCCTGCATGCCATGGAGGTTGGGGCTTTGACCATAGGATCCGCTTCCTTCCATGGAGTGGAACTCCTCTTCAGCCCCAGAGCTTTGGCTCTCGGACAGACGCGTGTGTTGCCGCAGCCTCCCAAACTGCACTTTGTCTCCGCTGATGATGCTTCTCTCCATAGTGGGATTATTACCCTGCCTGAAGGTCCCCACTGGTGCAGCATGCTGAGGGGCTCCTCCTTGCTGATGGTTTGGCCCAGACTGATCCATTTCTCTATTAAAGGGGTCTCTTCTCTACTCACTTTTGTGTTTAAGAGGAGAGAAAAGAAGCAACAGGTGGAAGCTAGAGCCATTAGTTCAGTGTGAAGTTAGCATCACAAAGGTACTTTGGTTAGACGCATCAAAGAAAGCTCATAAAACAGCTGATATGTGATGCCAATGTGGTCTTGAGGGAAAAGAGACAGTGGATTGATCAATTACTTAGATTTTCCAGATAATGTCATATTTTCCTTTAAAGCTGCATCGATTAATCGATTGTCAACTATTAAATTAATCACCAACTATTTTGATAATCGATTAAAAGGTTTGAGTCATTTTTTAAGAAAAATAAAAGTAAAAATTCTCCATCTTTGACTTGTGGACAAAACAGTCGTCTGAGGACGTCATCTTGGGATTTGGGAAACACTGATCCACATTTATTTTTCACCATTTTATAGACCAAATAACTAATCAAGTAATCAAGAAAATAATTTACAGATTAATTGACAATGAGAATAATCAATTGATGCAGCCCTATTGTCCTTTACAGAAGAGTTCAGAATGAGTTTAACCCGTCTGAGAATAGATCAACCAGAGACGGGCCTCATTTTTAGGATTACGGAATAATACCCAAAAAGGTCGAAACAGTTCATTGATCAATCTCACATTGGACTTTCAAAAACCAAAGCCAAAACAAAAATGCAAAACGTGATGTGGCTAACACACATGACAGGTGAAAATGGCCAACATTTAGGTTAGGGTGTTTGCAGTGTTTCCTCAATATTCATCATCATACTACACTTTTTTAAATAATTATTTTAGGATTAAAAATAATTCAATCTTAACCTGAAACACACTGGGTGAATTACACCCAGATAATGACAGGTGTGATGCAAAACTTGACCAAGGTTATCCTTTCAAACCCACAGCAGCTGTGTCCATTAATGAGGAAACACTGCGTTTATGCATTAAATATGTTTCTTTTGAAACATTCAGAAACTCAACCTGTTCAACAGTGTCTGGCTCACCTTTGTTTTGGCATGCTGGAGGATAATGTACGCTACCTATTGTGGAATGGAATATTTAAATAAATCAAAGTAATCACATAAATTTGAATAAAATTGAAAAGCACAGACGTTTCATCAAAGACAATCCAAATGTTTCTGATAGCATCACTTCCTTTAAACATGCAGGCAAACAACCAAAAGACACCATTTACATTTTCAAGCATGAAATAAAAAAGGAAACCACATAATGAAATTAAATAAATAAACACTTTACAAAAAACAACTTGCAAACATGAACAATGCATTATTCACAACACAGTGCAGGTAAATAATCTCAGTTGCCAGTTTGTTAGGTACACCTACCGTAAACTAATGCAGGAACAGCCCCGTTATAAATACTACCTAACTATCATCAAGAGGGGTTTTCATCAGGTCATTTTGGAGGCTACAGAGTTTAGCTGTTGAATTATATTGTGTTAATCTGAGAGGAGTTTCTAATAAGGGTGTAAATCACAAGTTTCATCACGATGCAATATTATACTGATTATTTAGACAACGATACGATATTTGCTGATGTCACAAAGTCTACCACGATTGATTCAATTCAGGGGCCTGCGATGAATAGACGACACCATATGTCCATTTAACACAATCAGTTGCATTTATATCAACTCAAAAAACTAAACAACTAAAGTATCATTTGACAATTTTATTACTTGGAATGAGGGACCGCTTGGATGGAAATGGTGATACAGACGTACCACAGGAATGTCAAAATAAATGTGTGTCTTAATGATGACGATGTGTGGCAATGTTTTCACTTTGCATTGATTGTATTGGATCGTTTAATCAATATATCAATCCAGATTGATATATCAACCCATTTTACATCAGAGCCAATTAAATATTTTGGATTTTGGACCGATGGGTTGGACAAAGCGAGCAATTTGAATATGTGACCTTAGACTCTGGGAAATGTGATGGGTATTTAAAAACACATTTCTGCCATTTTACAGACAAAAAGATTGATAATCTGAGAAAATAAATCCACAGATCCAGATGTTATCATTGATTTTGGTGGCTATTTTCTGGGGACAGAAGAGCCCAGTCATAAGCACTGATGACTGTAGAGCTGACATACGTTGTATTTATTATTTATTATTTCTCATTTTTACGCCTTTTGAATCAGCCACTAGTCAAAACAGCCTTAAAATACAATTTATACAATTTATAATGGATATAATCTTTAGATGAAGCCCTCGTCCCCATTTTATCAATGAGAGTAGACTAAACACCTCTCAGTAAAATGCATTACAGTTCAAGTGCACCACAAACTACAGCCTCCAACATGACCATAATGTTGAATCAACACCTCTCTGAAACATAAAGGTAGGATTTATTGCACGTCTGCTGTATTACTTTTAACCAGGTGTATTTAATAAAACTTGCAACTGAGTGCAAAATACTTCCACTACATCATAAAAACAGCAATAAAACAGTGCATGTGTTAAAAGAGCATCAACTGAAAAGCAGCTGCAACATAAACACTCACCTTTGGTAACTTGAATGGGAAGCTAATGCCCAACAGAGAAATAAGCGATGTTCATAAACTTCCTTATGGAAAGACAACCACAGCATGACTATTATGTATACAATGTTTGAGGAATACCACCATCAAAACAAGCTAAAATGCATTCACATTAATGGAAATGGGGGACACAAATAACTGCAACAATGTAACAATTCACCAGCAATGTGTCACTTGAGACTCACTGAAATAAGTGTATAATACCAGTCACAAATCAGGCAAATGGCATACTTTAAGTGTATTAATAATAAAAGTAGAAGTTGTGTTTCATCTGTTGCATGCTCACATTGACACCAACTAAAGTTTTGGTGTCACAAGTTTGTTTGACAACCCGGCAACCTGTAGCTAGTTCAGCTGACCACGTGGCGCTTGAAAACTCTACATTAAAAATGAGTTGTGGGTTTTTCACAAACAGTGCAACTTTTTGTTAACTTCTAGGTGGTAAAACATACAGCTCTTCTGCACTTACTCTTGGTTTTATTCGACGTTTTTATGGCTCGGTAAGCGTCCCTTAAGCGTGCTGCCTCGGCTGTAATCCAGAGAGAAGAGGACTCGCATTAGCGGACCGGCTGTATTCTACAGAGACAGAGGGGGGAGTGACGTCAGCTTTACCACTCTATACATCATTTATGCTTTTATTTTATATCCTTTGTGTTTAATGTGTATTTAAAAAAACAAACTAACGTACACAAGAAAACAAGATATTGTCTTTGAATCCTGAAGATAAGATCCGTGTTTTCGCTACTATGTACATCGTACCTTCATATTGGTATGATCCATTTTTGGCCAAATACTTCATTTCCCAGGATTCTATGCAATTCTCTGGGCCAGACATGGATGTTTCTTTCCTTTTCTTTTTTTTTCTTATTGAAGAAAATTAATTTACAAACATTAAGGCATTGTAATCTAAACTCAATACTTATTATTTTTTACAAAACAAGTGAAGACATGTGCAGGGACATATATAAAAGAAAACAAAAATATATTATACAGAGAAAGACGAATAACAAAGTATAAAAACAAAACAAAACAAAACAAAAACAACACAAGGGGATAAAAACAGGTTGAAGAACGTGTGTGTGTGTGTGTGTGTGTGTGTGTGTGTGTGATGTGGATAATGGGTGTGTGTTTGGCATTGAATGAGGCTAGATGACATATATCTACTCTTAAACACATACATACATATAAACTCAATACTTCTAACATACAAGGCACAATTGGATAGGAAAGATAATTTAAATTATAAAACAATAATATAATAACAAAAATAAAAGAGGGGGTAGAAAATAATTAAAGGAACAAAAAAGAAATCCATAAATGAATAAATAAACAATAAGACTGCACTCTTCCATAGTAGCTCTAGGGGTCATCATCATATATGTTCAGTTCTTCATTAGCTCTGAGGTGAGACTTTGCATGTTGTCCTTTCATTAGTCTTGAAGCACTGAGATGATTGTCCACAAGGTCCCTTTTGAAAGGCCAGCCATGGATGTATGCATAGGATGCATGAGCCCCAGCAGCCACAGCCCATTTTATTTATATGGCCCAGCCTCATGCATAACTGTGATTTTATATGTTTGGCTTGAACAAAAACGTTGCTTTTGTCTTTCCAGTTTGCCAAATGGACCTCTGTGAGTGCATCTTTTAAAAATAAAACTTGGCTAAATGTTATGAATTTAAAGTTTAGCTCAGGTTTAGGTTCCTTGTGGAGCCAAATCCTGCAGAAAAAACTATTCAACGCTACTGAATATTATTAATAATATTTTGTATAGTCCAGAAGACAGATTATTTGGCGTGATAAAGTTTGATATAATTTTAATTTGAGCAGAATTTAGCTAGTTTTCAGTGTGGCTTAGGTAGATTTATTTGATATATTATTCTTATTATTATTATTATTATTATTAATAATAATAATATTGATGTTATTATTAATATTTAATAATATGATTCATAATATTAACAAAAAATGACATCAATACATTATTATTATTATCATTATTATTAATAATAACAATATTACTATTATTATAATAATAATAATAATAATAATAATAATGTATTGATGTTGTTTTTTGTTGTTTACAGGCTAACGCTTACAAATCCAGGCTTTTTATTATATCTTTATTGCCACGTGGAGGTAAAGTTACAAAGACTGATTGAATGATTCAATTTTACATAATTTGTAAGGTATTGCCAATACAGCCAATACAGCCAATACATTGAAAGCAATGCTAACATTCTTTTACAACTGTGAAAACCTCAAAGGAAATAGATACATATGAGAGATATAGATTTCAAAATGAGTGGCATCAGCTTTTAAATCTATCCTGTGAAACTGAGATTGATGTGTTAATCCTGACAGCTTCAGAAATCTGACAGAAGTCAGAAAGCTGGCCTCAGCTAACCTCCTGTTTCAAGGAGTGTTATCATCTTGTGTAAAATGATGAGAGAGGTTTGGACCCATGACGACATCACAGAATCAGACCTACATCTTATTCACATCCAACTGCTCTGGTTGACAAATAATTTACAACTTTCATCTAATCTTTGCTCTTCAAAAGGCAAATAGGGCAAGTATGAAAAGCAGCAAAAGCTAAATTGTGACAAATTCTGTGCCGTCTTTGAAATTAAAATCAAGACTTGTGCTCTACTTCGTACGAAAGTGACCTCATCAGTACACTGCAATTTATGATTTATCATTTACAGGAGACCTACTCTTGGCCAAAAGGACAAATCTGCATCACTACAATTAGCAAATCAACTTTCTTTGACTTTGTTCTTGGAAGTAGTTCAACACTATTTTCACTGATTGGCTGTTTCATTCCTGCATCATCCAGCCCTTTTCTGACCTAGTTTGTTATTACTTACAGTTCTTGTTATTGCATTCCTTCTTATTTTTGCATTATGTATGTCCCATATCTGGGTGATACATTACGTCTCTACTGAGTTCTGTTCTGTAGTGCTGTATATTGCTTCAGGGTTTGTTTTTTATGATTTATTATATTTCTACAATTCATTTGGGGACCCATTGCACACTAAACCACCTCCACAAATAAAAGTGCACATATCTGTTACAATAAATGTCCTTTGACATACATTTTTCTTACTCAACATCAAAGGTGCTTATTATAAGAACGAAATATTTGGGCTGTAAAATTATCATTTGCACCACTGACTATGGATGAGGCCAAGACTTTGTGGAGTCATCAGATGCAAGGTGAGCTGCCAAACCAAATAAAGTTCATATTCTAGCATTGCTAAGAGGTATGAACAAGAGTATAAACATAAATCGGCTGCATGAACTGACACACATCACATTATATGGGACAGAAAAGTGAGCGTTTCATTTCTACACACAGCAGAGCCTTCTTACACCCCTGACATCAAAAATGAATGGTTTGCTCTTTCGCTTCAGGTTTTAGGAAACTCAATTACACAAGTATTTCCTGACTGGTGTCTCAGCCTCAGGAATAATACATGATGTTTGAAATTGGGTGACATTCCTCTTTTTAAGCAATGCTTCACTATGTATTTGTCCTGTAGCACTGACAAGGTCTGCACTGGGCTTCAGGGCCATGACTAAGGAAAAACAACGGAGAAAAACAAGGACAAACATGTTGCAACCTGTGTTGAGTCAAAAACCTATCAGGGAGAAGACTATGAATGGCAGGGCAAACATAATTTGGCATGTTTGCATAATTTAGTGGAACATAACATAAAATAACATAACATAACATGACACCACACGACACGACACGACACAACACAACACAGCATAGCATAGCATAGCATAGCATAGCATAGCATAACATAACATAACATAACAGATCTTGTTTGCAGTCAGAACTTCAACTTGTAGCAGTACTGTCTTGAGGTCTTGTTCAGAGCTGCAACTAACAATCATTTTCATTATCAAATAATCTGTTGATTGTTTTATCAATTCACCTCATCTATTAAAACCAGAAAGTTCAAGTCCAAGGTCACATCTTCACATTGCTTGCTTTGTCCATCCAACAGTTCAAAAACCCAAACATACTCCATTTACAATGATATAAAACAGAGAAACGCTGCAAATCCTCAGATCGGAGAAGCTGAAATGAGAAAATATTTGGCTTTTCTTTGTGCTTGAGAAATGACTAAAACTAAATAGTTGCTGATACATTTTCTGTTGATCGACTAATCAATTCCTATTTTAATGCCTTTTCGTCAATTTAAATGCAATGGAAATTAAAATTATATATACATATATTATTGAAATAGGCTATGTTCAGCCTCATATGAACCGCCGCAGGGTGAATGTGCATCGGTAGATCTTCCCTCGACTCCTGTATAAAATGTCTCTATACTCACTGTCCTGCATTATTATGAACTCTATTAACAATAAGTCACTGCTGTTAAATCTAAGCTAAAAGGAACAACAACATACTATTTCGTTTATTTATTTATAAGCACGAGTGTTCACTGCCCTCTAGTGGTCAATGTGAACAACTGCAATATCAAATTCGTCAAGTTAGCGTCAATGCAGCCATGTCAACATATTTGCACTTCTTGGAAATGTACACTTTCTTAGCACATTACATGATAATTGGCAAATCATCAAATCATTGACAAATGACAAATCATTTCAAAATAAAACTTTCAACGTGTACAGAGGTGCAGTTACTTGTGTTCACCATGGGAGAGCAGTGTATAGCCATGTCAATGATTGGTCATAAGCAATAATGACATAACAACATGTCAAATACACAATATTTAGTATAATTATTTAATGTTATACAGAGTATTTTTTTTAGGGATTATTTTGTATACACATAAAGGAAAAGAAGCACAACATCCCAATAGTGTTTTCCTTTGTATTCCTCATTTGTGTTGACAAGAAGATGCAGGGATCAATAATAAATCATTGCTGTTAAATCTAAAGGTAGAAGGCAAAACAAAATGCTTGCCGATTGTACAAAGCAAAAAGATATAACCTGTGTATTTAAAATTACGAGTATTCACTGCCCTCTAGTGGTCACGGTCAAGAACTGCAATATCAAATTCGTCAAGTCAGCGTCACTTCTGGGAAATGTACACTTTCTCAGCATATAACATGATGCAGGGCTTTATATTATTTTATAACGAAGAATACATTAGAAATACAGATACTATTATGAACATAAAATGTATTATTGATATATCTGAGGAATATAATCAGTATTGATAACTGTATTATTCCTAAAGTCTGCAATGGCGCTAGCTTGACAAATACTATGAGCAGTATATATGTAGTTCCTGCTTGTAACCAATGGAGGGCATTAAAACTCGTGATTTTAAATACACAGGTCAAGTGTTCAGTGTATCATCATGGCAATGATTGGCCATAAACAATATTAACATGACAAATACACAATATTTATTTAGGTCTATTTAATGTTATATAGAGTATTTTTTGGGGGATTATTTTGTACACAAAAAGGAAAAGAATAAATCACTGCTGTTAAATCTAAAGTAAAAGGCAAGACAAAAATGCTCGCCTGTTGTACAAAGCAAAGAGATGACCTGTGTATTTAAAATCACTTTATGTTCACTTTGTCAAGTTAGCATCAATGCAGCCATGTTAACATACAGGAAAGACCCCCCAAATAGGTGAAATACAACAACAAAGCAAATGCAAAAGAAGAAACTAAAAATTCAAAATTACTACAAAGAGATATGAAACAACCTTAAAAAGACTACTGAAAGATACAAGCTGGCCACAAAAAGACATATTACAAGCATAAATCTGAATATTTTCTGAAGTTTTGTAGTCTTCTATGATAGTGAAACTGAATATTTTTTGGGTTTTGGACAGTTGGTCGGACAAAACAAGACATTTTAAGACATTAAACATCTGGCAACTTGTGATTGGCATTTTTTGCTATTTTCTGACATTCTATGGACCAAACGATTAATCGATTCACCAAGAAACTACTCATTAGGTTAATCGATGATAAAAAATATTAGTTGTAGTGCTAGTATCAATCACTGATCACATCTGACCTGTGCTTTTCCCATTTTCCAGTTTGCTTACAGTACAATCGGTTGGTGTATCTTGTGAAAACACTCATCTGTTTTCACTTTATGCAAGAACCTTACTCTGTTGTTCTCCACAAAATTGAAAGGAGTGATCAAACAGATGATGCAAAGCCTTGTTTAAATACAAATAATCAATATGTTTGAAAAATATACCATTAGCCAACAGCAGTTGGTGGTATCACACAAACCTTTTGTTAACCTGTGTTTGTAAACGGGTCACAGTATTTTAGGATTATCTTTATGGGAAGCCCCATGCTGTATGATGACCGGAATCTGATAACATGCTACCAAGAGGTTTGTTTTTAATTAATTCTGAAGCCAGTGGGACACAATGTTTCACACTGAGGGACTCGAATTCAATTGTAGTTTACCTCTGTTTGCAGGGAGGATAAAAATGTTCCTGTAAATTAATCACTATAGCTCCAGAGGAGCAGTTGAAGGTTGAATCCTGTGTTCCTGTTCTTGGGAACCTATTCTGTAGGGAAGGATTTAGCTTTTTTAGCGCTGGCCTGCTCCACATTCACACCTGCAAACTGCCACATGTCCCCAATTACTGTCCATAAATCAGCTCCAGCGGAACAACAACGAATATTTATATACTCTTTGTTCAAAGATACCAAGGTGATAACAGCATTCTGGAGATTTTAACCTCTGTCCTTCAAGTCATGATGGCACACCTTGCCTTTAGCTACCGCATCCTCTGTGTTTTGGGGCCCTGGGGTAGATACCTGCTGGTTGGTGATCCAGCCTTGTTAACAGACACCATGTCAGTGGTGGAAGCATTCACATCATTGAAAGTAGTAAAAATAACTAATACAACAATGTAAAATACTCCATCACAAGAACAAGTCCCACATTCAAAGTCCTAAGAGTAGAGAAGTATTATTAGTAAAACATACTTGAAATATCAAAAGTAAAAGTACACATTAGGCATCAGAATGGTCCCTCCCAAATGCTAAGAAGCATTTTGATGATGTAACTTCTTTCGTTTAATCTACAACAATGTATTATATTTTATCAGTGGTGGAAAGTAACTAAGTATTTACTCAACTACTGTACTAGAGTACAATTATTGAGACACTTTACTCAATATAATATAGAGTATTTCAATTTGATGGCACTTTATATTTCTATTCCACTACATTACAGGGGGATATTGTACTTTTTACTTCACTACTTTTATTTGACAGCTGGCGTCACAAAATGATCAATTTATAAAATATGATCCTGTTCCATAGATTAAACTCTCCAACAATATAGGCTACTGTATGAAGTTAAAATAGGCTTCAGCTGTCACATTAAAATGCTGCTTACGTCTTAAAGTATCATCATCAAATTTCTAATAATATTATATCTATAACAATATAACTCTCTTGAGAGGAAGCATTCTGCCAAACAAGTGCTTTTAATTCAATACTTCCATTTTGCTGTGATACTTTTGTACCTTTAGGCAAAGTGAAATCTTGAATGTATCATATGAATATTTTTACAAAGCTGTAATACTACTTTTTAAAAAAAATATAATATGTTATTTCCATGACCTGGAAAGTTCAATCAATACTTGTGAACATGAGCTCCTCTCTCTCAAAGCCAGAAACCAGAGAAGTGAGTCTCAAACTTGTGTTGTCATAAAGTCTGGAGCTGCTAAATAGACAATGAACGCTGATTTTATGGACCCACAGAATGTTTGTTTTCTTTATTTTACCCAAATGAGCTTTATTTTATTGTAGTGTTGTCAGCTGTGAGACATAAAATGTACCGATATACTCCGAACACTCCCCTGGGTGCTCTCAGTGTCATCTATAACATCTCCCCCCATTCATTGTCTATGGAGCAGCTCCACACTTTATACCCTATGACATCACAAGTTTGAGTTTTAGCACTGTAGTTTTTGGATTTGGGAGAGAGTTGTTCATGTTTACTAATATTTTTGGACTGTCTTAGACCATTGGAATAACCAAAACAGTCTCACGGAAGTCTGTGAAATCGCAAAATTGTATCTATTTGAGTCGTGTACATAGACATGGATTTCCCTTTTTTTTTTTTTTTTTCTCGTGACGCTCAACACGACTTTCAACAACATATTTTTTGTGCATTTCACTACAAATGTCCAGCAACACGTGACGCACGTGTCAATTTCCGCTTCAGTCTTTTCAAAATAAAACTACTCTGTTAGGTTTAGGAATAGATTGGCTTGGTTAGGCTTAGGCAACAAACTACTTAGTTAGCTTTAGGAAAAGGTTGTGGTTTGGGTTAAAATAAATAAGTAAGTAAGTACGGAAGTTACGTGACAAATAAATTAACTCTGACTTGTGGTTTCACACGGGGTATGAACACGTTTCCTGGGCAAGAGTCCGGTGTGTTTTGACTACCCTGACCTCCTCCCTACGCGGCGTTCCCCACTCTTTATACTTCCTAGTTCACAATTATGTGGATTACATACGTAGACATATTGATTTCATGCTGACCATCACAATTTTTTTTTTTGAAATTTGTGTACGTTCAATTTCGTAATTATTTCACAAACTGATGTGCGACTGGGCTGGAATATTTCTTTTATTTTTTTTTTCATTTCAGATATTTATTTCGAACATGTAGAATACAAAAAATAAAATAAAATAAAAAATAAAGAAAAAGAATGAAAAAGAATGAAAACAACAGAAACAAGTAGTATTTACATACAATGAAAAGCACAAGAAAAATAAATTTGACAACACTTGATGCCTTGATTTACATATTCGAAAAGGAGTGAGAAGAAGTATAAACTTATTTAACCCCACCCCTTCTCCATAAGTCAATTATTAATTATTAACCAGCTTCCTTATTAATAACATGTACGAATTTTGAAAATGGGCATAGTTCACCTTTAATCTGCAAAGTAGGCTATAACTAGTAACTGTAGTTTACATATAAATGTAGTGGAGTAAAAATACAATATTTGCCTCTGAAATGTGTTGCAGTAGAAGTGGCACGAAGTGAAAATACAATACTCAAGTAAAGCACAAGTACCTCAAAACTGGTAATAATGAACAATACATCCTCTGTTAAATATGAAGTACTTTGCCTATCATAATAATAAATAAATATTTATACATTTTATGACTTGAAATCAGGTCATTGGCTGTTTGTTTTATTATCACTGTCATGTCTGTGAATGGAGAGAGAGAGAGAGAGAGAGAGAGAGAGAGAGAGAGAGAGAGAGAGCAGATGTGAGGCAGCAGCTCTTCACTCCCGCAAGTTTTGCAGCTCTCACCAGGAGAACATGGGGATTCATCTATTTTAAGGTTGACAGAGTGCATTTTCATACCGAGGATATAACGAAGAAGTCACAGTCTTTAAGAGGCTCCAGAGGAACACATAACCTGGATTTGTCATCATCATCATCATCATCATCATCCGATGAGGATTAAAGAAGACAGAGAAGAAAATGGAAGTGTATTATTGTAAGGCGCTGCCGGGACGACAGGAGACATTCATACTCCTCATCTTTTATCTTCATCTGTGCTACAGGCCTATAGTGAGTGTGTTTATTCTTTTATCATGTATACATTCTCCCTAAGTGGGACACAATACTCTCATTCATGAAGTGATGAAAAGTTTAATGAAAAAATGTTTAACCTGCAAATTAAGAAAAATCTACTTACTTATAGCCTAGTAACATAGCCTATTTATTGCAGCGTTATTACCTTTATTATCCTCTGTCTGTCCTTTTCCTGGCTCCTTGGAGAAACACACACACCCTCTTGGACAGCAAATGTCCTCATCTAGCTGCCGGCGCTAATTAGTGCTTATCAAGGCTGGAGACCTGATCCATCACCACCTGTCTGTCTGTCTGGTATCAGTCTGTCAGTCAGAGACAAAACATCAACAGGGGAAACAGGGATAAGAAATTAAATGAGTCCAGATGTTGTCTTATAGTGCGCAATGTTTCAGCATGCATTTGCAACATGCATGTTGGTAGGAAATTAGCTTATCAATTATGTTAGTATTTGGAGGCAAAATGTCAATTTAAACCTGCAGTAGGCAGAATTGATTTGGCATCATTGGGAAAGAAATTCCATAATAACCTTTCAGCATATTGCAATTCAAGTGTTCTTTGTGAAAACTAGACTTCTGCACCTCCTCATGGCTCTGTTTTCAGGCTTTAAAAAAATCAATCACAGGTCATTTTAGAGAGAGAAAGAGCGTTCCCATTGGCTGTTCATTCAACGGAGGCAGTTGTCAATCACTCCCAAACTCTGATCAAACAGTCAAACCAAGCAGGGCTGACTAAATATGAATTAATATCATGTTACTGTAATGCCTATTTCTCTCCTCAAATGTTTTGAGAAACATCTTGTAGTGTACTGTTTTGCTGTAAAATGAGAAAGTTTGCTCCGGCTGGTGGGCGGTGCTTGGTATTTCCTCAACCGATCTCAACATGACTGCCGGGTCACAAACTCATTTTACAGCTAAACAGTACACTACAAGATGTTTCTGAAAACATTTGAGGTGAGAAATAAGCATTACAGTAACAGAATATTGACTCATATTTGATCAATAATATAATAATATCAGCGCTGCCTAGTTTGAGCATTCCGAGTTTGCAAGTGATTGACAGCTGCTCAGAGACGGCAGGCTCCAGCTCGGCTCTGATTGGTTGTTTTCCTCCGGTCTGTGAAATCTTGCAGATGCCATTAAGAGCACTCGAGGACACCGGACGACACAGAGGCACATGATTTTTTTTTTTTTCAGATTACCTGTCTCATGCACAACTGTCAGGATATAGTGATGATTTTAGAAAAATAACTTTTTTTAACCATATTTGCTCCAGTACTACCTACTTCAGCTTTAAAGAGCAGGGACATTAAAAATGTATATATTCATTTTTGACTTTTACAAATTTGGGCATCTTCCGAGACGATTTTATGACAAAAGGGGACATATAAAAACTAATTTCTTGAAAAATAAACATGTATGACTGACAAAAATAAGAAGTTCTCTATCCAAAGAGGTGTGTCTGTGGATATGTCTGATATGTTTCACCCAAGCAACAAGCAAAGAGCATTGACTTGTGGCGCATGTGCTGCTTTAGGCTAGATAACTCAAGTTGTCTGGTATTTTCAGGCTGAAGCCATTCATCCGGACTGCGCCATCATCTCTCAGCACCTCAGGGCTCGGGAGGTTTGCAGCCAGACGAGGAGG
Source organism: Sebastiscus tertius (assembly GCA_916701665.1). Taxonomy (NCBI): domain Eukaryota; kingdom Metazoa; phylum Chordata; class Actinopteri; order Perciformes; family Sebastidae; genus Sebastiscus; species Sebastiscus tertius. Next base: position 127,480 of record CAKAOH010026960.1, on the reverse strand, counting down.
AGCGAGGCGCAGAACCAGAGCGACCACAGCGGTGGGTTCATGTGAGATGCTGCTGCTGCTTTGTGTTTCTTTGAGAGATAACTGGGAAATCCTTGGCACACAGAGAGGTTTTTAATAGACAGGAATGTGGGCTGAACTGAAAAAAGGAAGAAGAGAAAGGAAGGAAAATGATGTGCGTTAAACTTTCTGTAGGATGTTTTATTATCTGCCGGTTCGTTTTTAGATTTTCTTTTGTGGTTTGCTTTTTGTAGCATTGTGAGCATCTTTTCAGCTCAATTGACCCTCTGATGACCTTCATGTCAAAATACAGTCCAAATGTTTAAGAGTCTTTAACAAAAAGTCCAGTCGTCTTTCAGACTTAGTAGATAGCACTTAAATTACAACGGTTTTTTAGGTGTCTTTATTTGTATTGTACCTGGATGCCTTTAACAAGACAGTAGGGCTGAAACTAATGATGTAATGCCTAAGAATTTAGGAAAACAGTGAGAAATGTCTATCAAAATCTCTCAGAGAGGTAGAATTGGAGCAAATATGATTAAAAAAAAGTTATTTTTATAAACCCGGCAGCCATGTTGAGATCAGTTGAGGAAATACCAAGCATCAGCTACCAGCCGGAGCAAACTTTCTCATTTTACAGCTAAACAGTACACTACAAGATGTTTCTGAAAACATTTGAGGCGAGAAATAGGCAAAGTTTGCACAACGTGGCTGCCGGGTTTATAAAAATACATTTTCTTTTGCCCTGAGAAATGGAGTCATGCAACATATGCTCAGACAACGGTTCGTACGATATCTTACGAAAAGTTATTCCACATTTTTCTTGCGTTTTCCGACGAATGTCCAGCAACATGTGACACGTGTCAATTTCCTTTCCAGTCTTTTCAAAATAAACCTCCGTCTTCACATGAAACAACTTGGTTAAGTTTAGGCAACAGAACTACTTAGTTAGGTTTAGGAAGAGATTGTGGTTTGGGTTAAAATAGCACTGGATGTGGTATGTGTGTTATATGACAAATAAATCAATGTTGACTTGACTTGATTTTACATGGGGTATGAACAGCGGTCCCCTGGGCGGAGGTGTTTTTTGACCCACCCATCCACCTCGACTGCGCAGTGTTTGTTGCTCTTTATACTTCCTGGTTCACAAGTACGTGGATGAATTGATTTCATGGGATGTTTACAAATTACAGTACATTACTTTTCATAGGCTATGAACGGTGTATGAGACCAGCCCGAGTCATGACCATCCCATCATCCCATATAATTTCACTTTAATTTCCTTGTGTGGGATCAATAAAGTTACTTATCTTATTTTGAAAAGACTGACAATGCAGAGACTGACTGAAATCGGTAACAATTAATCTTCATCATACTGATCTAATATCCACACTGACACCTGTTGTTCCTCCTGGTGAGGCTTCACCTGCTTGTCCCTCCAATCTGACTCGTTGACGTCATTGTATACTAATGGATCTGGCGTCTCCCAGAGGGCCGCACTGCGTGTCTCCATTGCGAATTGTGTCACTGAAGCTGAGCCTTTCACCACTTCATCAGAAACTGCCCCAGAACAACAACACTCTGGCAACTCCCCTCCGCGAGAGTGATGAACTTTAACATTTCCAGACTAATTTGATCTTAATTACCACTGATGACTGTGAACGTCAGAGCAACACAACACGTTGATGCAACATTGTTCTCTGCTGCTCATTACGCAGATAAATGTCTGCTGATGAATTTCACTGTCGAAGTAAGTGTGTTTGTGCGTCCATCAGTGTGATGCCGACCATGCAGCTGACATGTAATCATGCAGAGCTGGAGAGCCATGCGGAGTTGAAATTTCACTTTTGTGAAATGATGTCATCAGTGGCTGACTCCTGGTGGTAATGGGCCCTAGTAGACGTCATGTGCTGCATACTGCTGTGAGACGTGTTGCCATTGGCCAAAAATAAGTCACTGGTTTGATTTAGGTTTCCACAACTTTGGTCCATAACTCAACAACTGTTTGATGGATTGACATGAAATGTGGTGCCCAGTGGATGAATCATCATGAGTTTTGTGATCCTGACTTTTTTAGCACCACCAGGTTGGCATTTGTGGTTTTAAGTGAAATATCTCAACGACTATGGGATGGATTGACATGAAATTTGGTCCAGACTCTGACTTTTCATCTAGCTCCATCATTAAATTTCTCCAATACTTTGGTTTATGACCAAATACCTTACCAAACTTATGGCATTCCCATCAATCCAAGCTGTACTTTGTGTTTAGTGTTAATTCGCAAATGTTAGGACACTAATAGGCTATACTAAAATGGTGAACATGGTAAACATTACAACTGTTAAACATCGGTATGTTAGCATGGTCACTGTGGGCATGCTGACAGTAGCATTTAGCTGACGGAGCTGCTAGCATGACTGTAGACTCTGAGGCCCAATTCCAATATCAGAATCAGAAATACTTTATTGATCCCTTGGGGGGGAAATTGAGCTACGTTTTGCTCCCATTCTAGAATATAAATATAAATATATAAAAATAGAGAAATCAGAAGAACAATGTAAATAAGAAAGATATATAATGCTGAAAAATAGGATCTATGCAAATGATATAACTGCACGCATTTATACAAATTCAAGAATAGTGTGAAATAAGAATATTCATTTAAATGTTCTGTATAAATAAATGCAGTGTTAATGCCGGAATAAACTAGATTATTGCACAGCTGATTTTTTGCACTAAATTATTGTACTGTTAAATCGGTATTGCACAGTTGAAGATATAATAAATTATGGGGTTATAACTCCTGATAGGGTAAAAAATAATAAATATACTGTTTGTTGTACGTATATATATTCTAGACCGGACAAGGGTATATTTGATCCTAAATACAATCTATTTACTTTATGTTGTTGACGTCTGTATGACAGTATAGAATAAAGTAAGTAGAATAAATTAAATGTCTATCAGTTTGAGCAGTTTACAAGTAAATGTTTGTACCCGTAGTCGCACGGAACTGACATTGGAGCGTGTTCCATGATGAACATAAAACGGCGTTGCACGTCGTCAGTAAGTGCAGCTGGTTAAGTTGGCATCGATGCAGACCAGCTGTTGGAGGGTTTCATAACCTACTTCCTCTCCCCATGAAATTGGTTTGTAATGGCACTTAATATGGCGGACCCTTCACGCGAATGCGCCAACGGAGTGGAAGTGGGTAGGGAGAGGGTGTAGGGGGTGGTTTGGAATTGAGCCGGAGTCTTGTTCTTTATTAAACAACTACACAACTGATCCATTAATGGAATTGGTACCGATGATAACACTTTACATAAACCACTGAAAAATGCTAGAAAAATTAATCGACTAACTGTTTCAGCCCTAGTTTGGTTCTGTGTTGATTCTGCAATTCATCAGCAATCAAATAAAGTAAGAATGCTGAAGGTTTTAGTGGATTTTACACACCTACATATACATGTTTTTCTGATATTAATCCAAATTCTGTAATTTTTTGGCATAGAAATAGATTGCAAGTAAAGCTGTTTAAAACTGGTTTGAAAAATCAGTCATGTTTTGTCAAAAAGCAATGATATACTTTCTGGTAAAAACACCCAAATGTATGCTAATCATTACCACTGAAACATGAAATCCCACTGAGAAGTCAACTGAATGCATGCTGCTAAATAAATGAATTTAGAAATTAAACTAAATAAAAGATGTCATCCAGTTCTTCCTTCAGCGGCTCTCTGGAAGCACTCACTCTGTGTCCAAAGTAATTTCAAACGTCATTGTTAATCCTAAATGAGGTGACGCTCAAGTGGTGAAATGTAAAGCTTCCTCTAGATCTGTCTCTTGATAAAAGCCCAAGAATAGAGCCCTGCTCAGTGGGAGACAAAAGCTCTTGGTCGATCTGAAAGGAAATGTTTGAAACCAGTCATCAACCTCTTGACATGAGTGTTAATTGTGAACTGACAGACACAGCAGGGGACATTATGGTTTCCCCACGTGATAGTTGAAAATTCCCCCAGTAATTAAGCACAAACATAAAGAGGTCAGTCGGAGTGAAACAGTGTAAGTTTCCATAATTCTAGGTTTCCACTGCACTCACTGTGGAAATTTCTACAAATGTTTCTTTTAAGACAGATCATATAATTGTGCCTCTTTCTTTTCTTTCTAATCTCAGGCTAAAAATTAAATCTTTTCATAATCATCACATCAGTCTCAGTGTCTGAATGACTCAAATCCAGACATCTGAATTTAAGTATCTAGGAGCAGGAACTCCCTTATGGGAATATTATTCCACCACTTGACAGACAGTAAAACTTTAATTCACACTTGCAAGCAATTTAATCTGCAAGAGCAATCCAACAAACAGCTTGAAGTAAACAACCTAGATATAAACTTTGGTTGAGACACAGTGCAAAACAGCTGATCTGTGCAGAAGGCTTACAGCAGCATGTTCAGATAGTTTCCTGAAAAATCTGTGCACACAGAAACATTAAACAATAAGAAACAAGCTGAAGGGTCTCCAGCCAGCTCTGTGAGGATGCCAACATCAGCATGCTAACGTGATCAAACAATGGGTGTTTCTCAAAGTCAAGGAAGGATCCTTCAATGGCTGATTTTCAAGGATGTTATACGTCATCGAATCCCGCCGAAGGGCTGTTCCAATGTCAAGGATCCCTTGGATTATACCAAGGACTGAGTCCTTCTTTCAGAGGATTTTCAAGGAGGCTTGTGTGTATACTTTGTGCTTGTAAAACACCCACAATCCTGTGTGCACGATGCATTTCCTGTCCCCCGTTTTGGAAACAGAGGAAATATGCTAGTAAACTTTCAGTTATTTCACTTCAGCAGTTCGCGAAAATATGTTTCTGAACTTGAGGTGTTAATTTGAGGTGAGAAATTACCAATCCAGTTGCTGAAGTGAATCTTCACTCATATTAGATCTACAAGGCCTAATTTAAAAGTTTGTTAGAACTTTCATCGCTCAGCGACAGACTCGTTGAGCAACGGATTTGATTAGTTTTATTTTGTTGCTGTCGAGTTTGAATGAAGTGTTTTACAATCGGCAAGGTTAAATTGCTTTTTTCTCTCAGTGGAGTCTTGTGGCTTTAAGGAGAGCATATTAGTTGTATGTTTTGTACTTTTATGAATTATAATAACTGTTGATTTTATTACATTTTTAATAGGCCTACATGTTTTGAATCTGATTGTTTTGTAGAATGCAAAATCAATATTTCTACGAGAAATTTTAATATATTGAATTGTTCTAAATAAAGTAAAAAAACCCCCAACAAAACACCACATCCATTTCTTCCGCACTCGGGCACACTAGCTATAGTGTCTTCCAATGTGTGCTCTCCGAATGCTAGGAAGAAGTCTTGCCTAGCTTCTGTAGAACCCGACTTGGAAGGACCCGTCCTACCAAGGAAGCCTACTTGACTTTGAGAAACACCCAATGACAATGCTAAGGGTCAGGTTATGATAGAAGTAGTAGATTGTATGACATGTTGTCCGACTATGTTTGAGGGCAAAAGTGTTTATAGTTGTTCCAAACTGCCACACTTGAAGGCAGGGTGAACAGCCGGCTGTCGCAGAGAGGAGGGAGAAACAATGATTTAAATATGGGGATAGCATTTTTCACACAATCTCTCCTGGAATACATTCATACATTGAACACAGGAAAAGTACTTGAGTAACACATGAAAAAAAGACTAATTTAAACCCTGCTTACCTTCTCACCTCCGCACAGTTGACTAGTTGCTGAGTGAAGTTACAGAAATGGTTGCATACAGCCACCTAATCTGATGAGGTGGCGTGTTTAATGTTTACCATGTTCACCATCTTAGTTTAGCTCAACGTGTTCTCAGTCCAACCCGTCATATAACGACGCTTTGTCAGACGCCTCGACGTCACCCTTTTTGGTCGCAGTAAACACGTTCATAATGTTGTGAAGGAAACGAAAACACTTGCTTAGGATCAGGCAATAAAGCCACTATAGTCAGGTTTAGGAAAAAGACTACATGGTTGGGCTTAAAACTATTTGTACAGTGAAAATGACACTGAACGTTGTGAACACGGGACATAAACGAACAGCTGATTGTAACGTGACGCACGGGACACAAACGACGGTCCAAAGTGGACTAGTTCAAGTTTTTACCTGATGATAGCACTAGGTTAACAGTTAATACAATTCATCCTGAGGCCGACATGAATGTTTTTTTTTTTTTACAAATTTCATAGCAATCCATCTAATAGGCTAGTTGTTTCAGCATTGGACTGACCAACAGAGCCACAGGCAAACATTTCTAAAAAGCTGAATCCTCAATATCTTCATTTTTGGCAGAGTAGATGCTAAATCAGCATTTTGATTGTCATCCAGCACCAAATTGGAGAAAATACAAAACTTCCCTCATAACATCATTTTAATATTGCTCATGTCAAGTAACAAACTGGGAGAAAACCACCCAAAACTAACTGACATAGGCTGCACTTCAAAACACCCACATCCATTATATTCTATGTGAGCCCACATACTGTCATTGTGTCCGAATATGCTGTCCTACACTTGACATCCTCGCCACAATACCTTCACTTCTGATCCTGTCTGTGTGGAGCATGCTGTGTGTGTGTGTGCTTCAAGTGTCAATTGATGGCAAATAATGCAACACGACAGTACATGATGGGGCTTCCATCACCACTTCCTCTGCCACCTTAAAATCAGACCTTTTTGATGAAGCTTCTTTTAATGAATTCATTTGCTGCTTTGTTGCCATCTACTGCCAGTGCAGTAATTTAATCAGGTCTACCTTCAGCTCTCCTGTCCTCAAGTGTCATTAACTCCGCAGCTGGGTCTGTACAAACACTGCTGTTTGGATTTGTTTGTTCAACCCACCAAAGTGCCCATAAACGTGCCACCGTCTCTGCCGTGAAAACTGAAATACTATTTGGAAGCTGTTTCCTCTCTTGATTAGACGCCTTGTGTTTTTCTATTAGGATTAAACCCATGTAAGATGATCCTCCCACATACGATATGTTTCCCCTCTCACCAAATCTAAAATTTAGAGGCCAACATCCAATTCCGGCATTAAGAAACCACAATATTGGAGAATAAAATCTCTTAATCCTTGATACCGATTACCTCAGCACAGCTATTTAGTCACTGTATAAACCCCAACAGATAGTTAACCGTAAGCTTGTAACCACGTCCGTTATTTTCAAGCCTATACTTTACTGCCACTCTTAATCGTCTTATCCACAATGGATTTCAACAAGATGCACTTGACAGGGGGGCGGTTTGAAAAGCGTTGTTTTTTTGGAGTGATTAATTGTGGCTTAGCGTGGATGGAAGCCCACAACGGAGAGAAAAACAATGCATCTTTATATTTAGCAGGCTTATAGTGTGTGGCCATACCAAGAGTTTCAAGTTAGCCCTCTAAGGAATCAATCTTTCACAGCAGATATTTTGCCTTTTATATGTCACTAGGTCAATGCACAACACCCAGAATAAACTGGAGCCAGAGACTGCTATATCTTGACAGTGCATGTGGACGTTTCAATAGAATGCCAAATGCAGGCCATAATAAAGGAGGAATGGAGTAAATTGTACATAACTCAAAAACAATAAATGAACATGCAAGGAAAAGATACAATGTGCGGCGAGACTGCTCTATCAGGGAGGTTGGTGAAGTGTTAGAAGTAGAAAAAGGAAATAGTCACAAAATATATAGGCAAAATATGAATAAAACACCAATACTCACAGCAGGCTAAGGTGACTCAAGCCACACAATAAAGCACACATGCAAGATGGCAACTCTACCACTCAGTCCCCCCTTTAACACAGCAGAAAGAAACACAATAAAAATAAAACAGAAAAATGGCCCATTCAGTTGATTAGTTAAAGACACACTGAAATCTAACACGTCTCGGAAAAACAGTGGTTGACTCCTCTAGTGTTAGTTGTCTCACAAAAGGACATTTTACAATAAACATTTTACAAAATATATGCAATGTAAAAGTAAATAACATACCTTGCTAGCCTGTAACACAGTCCCCTACCCCAGTTGGAGACATGCAGGTGACTGGAATCTATATTTATAAAGAGCTATGTTCATTTTGCATTAAAGGGACTCAAAACCAATTAAAAAACATCTGTTTTGCTTGAGCAAATCTTGTTTCTTGGATGATGTGCCTAAGCAATCTCTCCCAGTTTTAGTCCCTCACCATGAAGAATCTGACAAATAACACATTTTAACAAACACATTCTTTCATTTAGTGTCTTTGAGCTAAAAGGAATATGTTATGGTTCCGCAGTTTCACTATTAAAATCATACTTTTAGACGTATTTTAAAAAGAAGCCTACCAAATCAAACACCAAACAAATGCTGTGCCTCTCTCAGGTGTGTCTCAGTGCAGGAAGTAAAGCCCAGGTGAGCATCCCGCCCCTTTTTATAAACTCTGCCCCTCTCCTGGGTCCTAGTGCTAGACTACTACAACCTTCCCTTCCACATATAACAGGAAAAGCACAGATGCAATTTAATTCAAGTGTCCTAGTGAGAATTGTCCAGGAACTGATTGATTATGAATGTACCTTTCCTGCTATACCATGTCCAAATGTCTTCTGTAAATTAGGTACAAGCTTTGCAGAGCCCCAGATTTGTTTTTACTAAAATGTCTTTTTTGGTCCCCAAATATAGATCTGTAAATATTGTATACTTTAATTTCACGCTGCCCTAGCTCCATCAGACTCCCTCCTAATTTATTTTCTAAGATATCATCCATGTTGTTTTCTGAGACAAAGCGGAACAAGCAGAAATACAATTTGTCAAGTTTTTTTCTCGTGCATACTGAAGCCAAGTTTTTCTCCCCTGGCAGATTTCGGTTAGGAGTCGACTGAACCCAGAATATAAATGAGGAATGGGTCCAATAAAAACTGTTAATTACTACGTTTAACAATAATAGCATACTTTATTTATATAGCCTACCACTTGGCATACAAATAGATGAAATTAGAATGTGTTTCACAAGAGCTGAATAATAAACCCAAAAAGACAGATGCAAAAGGACAAAAACATAACAAAAAGACAAATAAAAGTTTTTAAAAAAGTAGATAAAAAGTAGATAAAAAGAGGAATGTTCCCTGAAGACAATGATTGTCATAAACACCTGAATGTGTTTGCTGAGTTTTGGCTGCAGTGGGAATCAACGTGAGCTTTAAAACACATCTGCATTAGGCTTTAATGCCCAACAAATACTACTCATGATTAAGCTGCTCATGCACATCACTCTCACTCTCTGCTGTGGTAAAGCCCCACAATAAATAGCACCACCCCTGAGACAACCACTCATTGAGCTAACAGTCAGTGAAAAGACAGACCTAAGATCTGAAAGTGCATTTTGATACAATCCCTCTGCCCCTCCTGGATCCTCGGCTTCAGGAATATCAGTCTGACTCAGCCTGACAGCAGCACAGCAGACGCTGACGTGTCTCCTAAAATGTGCATGTCCTGCGTGAATAACTGCATCTTATTGCTTCCCAGAGTTACGTTGGAGATGACATCATTTTTCGTGCGACCCCCTTTTTGTATGTAAGTTGTTTTTGTGAGATAGGGACACATAGTAGGAGTGGATGATGGATTTAAATACGCTGATATTTCACCCAGACAGACTGCTGCCTTTAAATCGATGCTCTGTCTCAGATTAATGTCAGCAGCCACAGTGGATGGCTCAAATTACTTGGACTCTTTATTGTGATCAGTTTTTAAATTTTAAGTAATTTTCAATGATAGGTAATTAAAGAACAGAACTTTTGAGGACTTATGAATCAAATCGTGTTATTATATATTCTCAGTGTAGCTCTGTGGATGTCTTTGGTTCATGACCTGCTAGCGTGCCTGCAAACTCTATAGTCTTGTTATAACCATATTCTGTATAAAAAGAAGTGGAAGTAGTCACCCATTGGTTTGTGGACTGCCGTTTTGAAGCCTCAAATTTGACATTTTGGCCGTCATCATTTTGGTTTTTGCAACCAGAGGTGACACGAGAGGGTGGAGCTAAGTACAACCGAACGCTGAATAATACATTTTTAGGCAACCAAAATGTTACAATTAACTTTCATGAACAGAAAACACACTGTGAAAGGGTTAAAGTTGTAAGACAAAAACACGGACAACTCCCAGACCGGACAACGCCGTGGCAGCAACCTGTCAATCACAAGGTAGCCACGCCCTAAAGCATACCCTGCTTTATGGTCTATTTTACTCTAAATGGGACCATAATTTAAATTATTGCATTTAATGTTAAATGCTAAATGTTAAATTTATGGATAAATGTGGTTCACTAACGTCCTGAGAGAGAAGAGGAAGAATCAAATTTTACATGCAGTCAGACTGTGTTTATGTTCCAGTCAGAAATCACTCCCGGCCATTTGAAACACTTTTATGTTCCTAGAAACTTATAGCGCCTGAGGAGTTGAAACTTTTTTTTTTACAGAATAGATTTCCTGCTGAAAATGAATTTGACATTTATTTTGGTCTTACTGCAGCCTTGGGGATAAATGAAAGAACTCCTTGCAATGCCTTTAATGTTGACATTTACCCACTGTGGATGGAGATGACTGCAGATATTTGCAGCACAACACACACCACGTTTTTCACAGTGTATTAGAGTTACTCCGTCCATTCATTTATTCACTCCTGTCAAACCTGTCACCTTGCCTCAGGAGACCATGTCCTCATTGATATGTGAATGAGTCTATTATATACCGGTAAGTAATCTAGAATCTGGGAAATGTGGGACGGTAGATGGAAAAACCTGAGCGTGTGTGACATTAAGCAAAAGCTTTTACCACGCAGTCCATTTACAGAAACAAGATGAGGTGAGGACTGTGGATAAAACCGTAAGTGTAGATTTATTAGGCCAGCACTAATAGAAATATCCTCTTTTGGTTACATGAGAAGAAGTATGTGACTAGGTAACAAGGTCACCTGCAGGTACAGTACTGTTGTCTCTGTGGTTAGTGTGGGTGGATTTGCTCCAATGAAAGGTTAGAGGTGGGCCGAAATGTTTCAATCCTCTTCTCAATAAATGTATCGGCAGGGAGTCTGTGAGGAACTCATCATTCATAGAGGCTGAAGCATTTGACTGATGCATAAATGGTGCTGAAGCTGCTTTTCCTTAGTAACATTTGGTTACATTTACATGCACACAATAATGTCCCCATATTTGAGAAAAGCAATATTCTTTTTAAGCCGCTTATGTGAACGCATAAACTGGCTCCTCCTTATTATAGGCAGAAAATATTCTTTTGATCATACAGCTGTTGCCCTGTTGTGCACTTACATTGCAGAAAACACAACCTATTTCAAAGAAGACGACTGCTAGCAGCCCTGCGAGGCTTAGTGCAGTGCTTTGAGCTAAATGCTAACAACAACAAGCTATAAGCTTACAATGACATGGTGTTGCCATGTTGTTGAAGAAATGTGAGTGACAGTTTCAGTCAAGCAGACAGAACCACTCAACTGATGTTAATGTGATGACACAGGACTGACAGAACGCATGGACGCTGCAGGAGTTTGATATGAAAGAAGCCAAACACAAGAAATTATGAAAATGCAGTAATAATACTAAATAATAAATGATGGATTTTGTATTATGTATCTATTGTCTCTTGTCTGTTTTTGACATGCTTTATTTTATAATTTTTGCAATGGTCTCCGGTCTTGGCCAGGTCTCTCTCAAAAAAAATTTTTTTTTTCTTATTTTAATGATTTTAATGACTTATTTTGATTTTAATCTCAAGGGATTTCCTGGTTAAATAAAGGTTAAATAAAATTAAAACATGATAATTGTTATTAATTAATAATATTTTTTTCATGTGGTAACACTCCCTTATTATCATTATTATTATTATTATTATTATTATTATTATTATTATTTGGTATTTCATTCAATTTTATTATTTTTTATTATTTTTAATTGTCTGATTTTATTTGCCACATTATTATGACGTATTATCATTGATTAACCCTGCTTCTCTGTCTGTGTTTGTAGGATGTAACACAGAGTGGGACGAGATTGGCTGCTGGCTGAGAGCTGAAGTCGGGCAGGTGGTCAACATATCCTGCTCTGAGGTCTTCCAGCATTTCTCCAGCAATCAAGGTTTGTTTCCATGTTAATCCCAATCTCAACAAACACAAACAAGAATAACTCAACTCAAGTCATGCAATCAATACAGTAGTTAAAATACAGAAGGTAATGTAGGAGTCCCATTCTCTGCTGGTGTAACACAATTATCTGTGCTGTATAATCTGCATTGTTTATGCAGACTGGAGTCGATCTGATGCACAGTATGAATTATTCATGCAAGTTTGTTGGCAAGGATATATATATATGCTTTGGGAGGTTTCTGGCAGTAGAAATTACATGAAATCTTGTCTGTTTCACATGTCAGTCTCACTTCCTTTTGGGCATTTGGCTGGATTTGTGATCTGTGTTTCCAGGAAGATGTTGCTAATGACACCAAGAGAGACATATTCTGAAGTTACAATGATATAGTCATGAGATAATAAGTGTTGTCGGGTTTAAAAGGTCATATATTTAGAGTAAAAGGTGCTCTATACATCAGATCTCCAGAGCATTATTATAGCAGCAAACTATTTGCTATGTAAAGATATAGAGTAGTAATGACTACCTGAGCAGAGGTCGGGTCGGCTAGGTCAGCAGCATGTGCGTTTCAGTCCATGTTCGTGCATGTGAACGTGCCCCACTGGCGAGCTCACGGCCGCCGCTCTGAACTGCGCTCATACGGTGGTTACAGCTGATAACGCCAACCCGACCGACGGCGTTGTCATGGAAGCGTAGCACCCACCCTCCTGTTCCTGTCCAGGTTAACACTGCTGGCTCTGACAGCACTGTTGCTATTGTTTCCACTGTTTGTGCTGTTAGCACCGTTACGTTATTTTATGATTGTTTCACAGCGGTTACATTCTAAAGCACAAATAAACACACAACTAACTCTACATAATCCCGCGAGAAAATGCAGAGTTGCCGGATTTTGAATGAATGCAGGCTTCCTGTCTGCTGGCTGTGGCTCAGCGCTGCTCTCGTCATACCACAGACACATACAGATCATAGCTGCACTCACAGCGTGGAGAGGAGCAGGGGGATCACTGGAACAAAATGCAAACAACACAACCAGTTGTCATCCGTGGAATATGGCCGCTTTGTATCTAACAGAGCTAAATGACTTGTGCCTCTGTATCAGACGGCGAGGGGCGTTACACAGCGGTGGTATTTGACCACTGGAACGGGCTGCACACCATGCACGCTGGGGCATGAAGCCACTTTGATGCCCAGAAGCGTCCCAAGTAAAGCAAAATAAGAAGAAAAGAGAAAATACAGGCAGAGGAATGCAGGGTCTCTGCAGAAACAGACACCACCACACACTTCTAGTGAGGCATAAGTGATGATTGAAATGGATTCTTTTTGTATCAGTCTATACATTGTTTTTTTTTAAAAGAAATTCTTGTATATTATACCTTTAATATACGTTTAAACATAGTTACAGTCAAAATAATAAAATGTTATATAATAAGTACATTTAAATCAATTCTTAATCATTTGCTTCTGTAAACAGCTACATTTTGGGAACCATTGTCTTCCAGTCTAAAGACACACATAAAAAAAGTGGGACTGTTTGTACTCTGTTGTCTTGACAGGATTGCCATTATGAAAGCATAATTAAAGGAGGAAAGGTCAGGATCATTGAGGAATAATGTTCTTTCCCTTCTTACCTTGATGGAAATCATGGCTCATTATGATCTGAATTGCAGATCACACAAACAGACCAGAGTCTTTGCTTTGAGAGGTGCAGTTGGCAGATTTAGTTCCTGTTTGCTCAGCTCAAAGGGAATAGAGAGAGAAAAAAAAAACACTGTCATGCATTTCTGTATGTCTTTGTTCAAACAGTCCAGCTACGGCCTGCATGCACTGTCTGGCACACACATTTAGATGTTCAATTCCACAAACACAGCAGTGCAGAGAGCAATCCAGCCGACAACCTTCTCCCGACACCTGCTGTGTCCAAATGGACGTTAACCAGACCTAAAATGTCAGTAGATTTGAACATGAAAGCACTAATGGAGTGAAATCCAAGTCCAAGAGAGGAAATATCAAGTGTAGCGGCCCAAATGTGCACAGTAATGACATCTTTCCGTAACTATGTAGTTTACAGTACGTTACATCTAGAATATGTTTATACCATTTCTTATGCTCAAGAACATAAACTTGAAAATAATCCAGTTTAAAGCAGTAAAATCAGCTTTTTTAAGAGTTTGTTTTTAAGATGTTTCCCAGTGGTGTTGCACAATGCCAGTGGTTACAGGATTTTAGGACACTGATTTAGGACTCTATAGGACTTTAATGTACTGAATTCAATTTTAAGGACTGTTATTAAACAGAATGAATTGGCTGAATGGTCCATAAATATTGTGAGGCTATGTGGCATGCACACACAACAATGGTAACACTTTTGTAATATTAGGCTGTAAGAATATTAACAATCATAGAGGAGGAATTATTCATATCCTTTACTCAAGTAAAATGCAGCACTAGCATAAAATATGAATACTCAAGTAAAGTACAAGTACCTTCAAAATTTTACTTAAGTATATGTACTTAGTTACTTTCCACCACTGGTCATTTGCATATTAAACCATTTTCAGCAGCATTTCACTGCACAATTAATTTAAACTACATGTTCTAAGAAGTTAATGTTCAGACAAAATGAAGCCAAAAAGAAGATTAAAAGTGAAGTAAGTGAAGATTAACAAATTGGTTGAGCTGAATAGATTGAACAACGTATTCTGGAAATCTTTGTAGTTGTTGAATTCCTTCTTGTCTCCTTGCTGTCTGCTCCCACATCAGGGTATGTTTACAGGAACTGTACGGTAAACGGCTGGTCAGAAATGTATCCTCCCTATGACGAGGCCTGTGCTTTCAGTGATGACAGCGAGCCTGAATCTGAGGTATACACACATGTTGTAATCATGCCAATCAGTTAAGCTCTTTCATATTGTCTTTGCTTCCTCTTCGCTCTTCCTCCCTCACTGCTTCCTATTCAGTTCAGCCCTATTTGTAGATTTAGTGCAAAGACAACATGCATTTGTGATACTTTTGTTCTACATGTAAACATTTTAGGTGAGGTGGCAGTCTTAAATTCGTTTGATGCAATACTGTAAAACAAATTACAGCACAATTAAAGTTATTTTTAGATGATGAATTTTGATGTTTCTGTATAACTGTATTTCACTTTTCATCAGTTTCCAACTTCCAACGTTTTATTTATTGATTATAATAGTGAAATCTCTTCTGCTGTGGTGGTAGAAGGACTTAGATCTTTTATTTAAGTAAAAGTAGCAATACCACAGAGTAGAAATACACTGCAACAAGTTAAAATACTGCATTCAGCATTTTACTTAAGTAAAAGTACAAACATATTAGCAACAACATATAAATGAACTAAAATGCAGAAATGCTCACAAGTCAATTTTTACAAGTCCAAGTCAAGTTTTACTGCACTGCCGGATCCAAACTTTAAGACAAAGTGTGTGACATTTCACCCATCGAGTCATTTCCTATTCACACATTCGACAGCATCACAATTTACTCAGACTCTCTGTTTGTCTCTCTGCAGACGAGTTACCTCTCTACGTTCAGACAGGTTTACACTGTGGGCTACGCCACCTCGCTCATCTCCCTCATCACAGCCATCGTGGTGTTCACAGCCTTCAGGTAAGACAAGAGCAGCACACAATGTCACACACACACACATATACGCACACAATAAGGGCAAAAAAGGGACAACAACTAGGATGCACACTCACACAACATTTATATAGTTAAGATCCTAAACTGGAGTGTTTAGAGCGGCTGAGCAAGATTTAAAAGCTAGTTTAGAGACGGGAATATAGCTGTAACATATTCCAAAAGACACAAACATCCAGATATTGGCCATTAAATAGGCTCAGTCACTAAATCAGTCACTATAAGCACCATTGATGTGGGTCAGTAGGGGCCTACTACGCCAACTATGTTATAAAAGTGAAAGTAAAACTTAAGAGCAAAACGTTCTAACACGCAAAACTGAATGTAACGTCCCGTTTTGAACACAAAAGGCTAAAGGCTTCTTCACATTTAGGCAACAAAACTACAACTTTTTTAGGTTAAGGCAAAAAAAAACAACAATACTAAGTAAAGTTTAGAGAAAATCCTTGTGTTTTTGGTTTAAAAAACTACAAACTCAAAGACAACTACACGTTGTTGGTTTCACACAGGATGCGAACTCCGGTCTCCTGGAGGAAAACCCTGTGTTTTGTGTCCCATCCTTTGAGCCTAACCTCCACCCCTTATGGAGTTTTGCAGTGTCTATACTACAGCACCTGACTTCTGCTTCTGCTCCTGTCATAATTACTACGGTCGCTAGAGGTCACTGTCGTGTTCTTTTTACCTTTTTTTGATGATCTACCATGTGAATAGATGATAAAACCTACTAGTGGGTGTAGTAGGCCCCTATTGACCCACATCTATGTGGCTTATAGCGACTGATAACGTCTATTTAATAGCCTGACAACAGTCTAATCGACTGGATATTCAGATGATCGACTGCCAGATCAACAAAGACCCCTATAAAGCCTCTGTTATATATAGAGGCTTGGGAATCTATTAGTAGTACTTTTTGTGATTTTCTTTCAGGAAGTTTCGCTGCACTAGAAACTACATCCACATCAACCTGTTCTCCTCCTTCGTCCTGAGAGCCAGCGCTGTCTTCATTAAGGACACCGTGCTGTTTGCAGATGAGACCCTGGACCACTGCTCCGTGTCCACGGTGAGAACGCTAATTAGCCAATCATGTTCCCATCATAAAGCAGATTCCCACATCTGCTGTATGATTGAGTTAACAATGGAAAGAAGAGTGAAAGAGGGGAAGGCACGTGATGAATGGCAGCTGTCATTTCGCAGCAAATATCACTTCATTAGTCGACAAGATTGATTAATTCTTTTAGCGAAAACATAGTTTAAACGTAAACAACAGCAGGTGTTTTATTTTTTTAATACCGTGAATGAAATATTGACAAAGTGAAATTATAAATCTGTTCCCAACTGTAATTACTTTGCCATTTGTATCATTACCACAGCATGTAGTGAATTGTGTAGTGATTTTTTGTTTTTGAAGAGGGAGGGCCGACCATGCGGCCTGTAGTTGAGGTGGAAGCTCCTTGATTTTCACCTTTTACATAGTTCCTGTCTACTGTGCATTGTTCTGAGTGGTTGTCAAGTGGACCGTGTCAGCAATGACGTCAAAAACACATATATTAGGAAGCCATAATGAAAACAGACTGCTTGCACACATTATTTTGCACTGTGGTGAAAATTGCTTAGAAAAACATCATCATATAATCAATCCATAACCTGCAATCTCAAGAGTGGTCTGACAATGCTTTGTTGCCTTATGTGAATGGAACAACAGCAAAGATAAAAGGACCAGAGATACTGATGGAAACAGAGAATCAAAACAGGAAGAATGAGCTTCACCAAGTACTACAACTAGCAGTTGCAGTACTTCTACAAAAGAATTCCAATTTGCAGCAAAACATTTGAGCTGTTGTACAAAAGAAGTACAGACACACCTTAACGATTAAACCTTTTCAAATCCTGCACGAACAGATTTGTATATTGTTGCTGCCCACTGAAAACCACGAATCCCCAAATTTGGGATTTTGAATTTTTCGGCAAGTGTTACTTTATGGGTCGAGAAAAATTCTCCTACATCTTAAGCTAAATAAACTATTTAAAAACAAATAAGAATATCTGTTTTTCTTAGCTCATGAAAAGTTGACATTTTGGAAACATCCAGTACTAGTAACTTTGTTTCGCTGTGTCCTCTCTAGACAGCGTGCAAGTCAGCCGTGGCTTTCTTCCAGTTCAGCATCCTGGCCAATTACTTCTGGTTGCTGGTGGAGGGCATGTACCTGCAGACCCTGCTGGCCCTGACCTTCGTCTCTCAGAGGAAATACTTCTGGTGGTACATCCTGATTGGATGGGGTGAGTATTGAGGATGACAAGCCTATGCCAGACTAACAGTGTCTGGCTGTGATGGCTGGATATGTAATATCATAATATTATTATATATCATTTTTTTTTGGAGGCCAAGACTTCAATGGGGGATTTTTGCTGCATTGCCATCGATAAGCTTAATCAGGGGAACTTTCTTAATGTGTTCAGACAGAAAGTAAAACTAACTCTTGACTTGTGTCATTAGTGTGAATTTGACCGCTGGACTGATTACATTTATTTTTTGTTACTGTGTGAGGATTTTTGCTGTTCATCTTATGTTTTGTTGTCAACTTTTATTGTGAAGTTTCTGTGTGTAGTGCAGCTTTTTTTAGAGGCCGTCCATCTACTGTATGTTACTAGCTCTCATTGGATAACTGACAAAGATTCAGCCGTCTTGCAGAGTATATGGCAGTGTTCGAACTAAGCTGTGGCTTTCAACATGCACGGTGAGATCAGAGAGAATCTATAGGCTATCACCACCTCTTATACCAAACATTACAAAGAAAAAAAAGTAAACTCAACACTTGATGAAAAATGTGGACCTGATTCAACACTTTGTCATTGTCACCTTGTTCCAAAATCTTGCTTTTGTGGCTGACACAAAGGAAAACTCTGGGGTGTGTGATCATGATGGGCAGTAAGGTATTCACTGCATGCTGATGGATAGAGGAGATACTCAGCTTTAATGCATGGCAGAAATTATGAGAGGGGCTGCTGAACTCAATGAGTTAGCAGGAGAGCCCATGAGCCATGCTACATAAAAACACCCTGCACATGTCCACATCAATCATGTTACACACATTATTGACAAGTTAATTATCAGTTTTTCAAGACTCAGGTCTATATTATCAGAGCTAAGCCCCCCTGGCACCGTGACACTGATATATAGCAGTCTCTACTGACTGCAATGTAAATGCATCTGCATAAATATGCTACGCTCAGAGCTAGTGACGAAGAAAAAAAGGCGAGAAAGTTTGTTTATGCCGGTTTGGAGGGGAGATAGATGAGTCCAACAAACACAGGACTTGTGGACTTGTGTGGTTTGTTTTGTAAGCTACGTTTGTGACGTTTGTGATGTGTTTTTCAATCTTTTTTGTACTTATATTACATTGTTACGTATTATACTTAGTTTACGTACTTGTTTTAAGCCCAACCATGATGTTTTTCCTAAACCTAAGTAAGTGGTTTGGTTGCATAAACTTAACTAAATAGTTTTGTTGCATAAACCTAAGTAAGTGGTTTTGTTGCCCCTTGCTGGTAGCCTACTGCACCTTCATACATGTGTGTAATATTTACACCTCGACGAAGCAAAACGTGACACTGACACGCTATCCTCTGGTGGACAGGTGGGTCTATTACACGCTTTGGTGTGATACCAGGTTGGACGAAGGCCCTAAGCTGAAATGCATTGCTGAAATAAAGATGATTCTTCCAGTCAGTCAGCTGGTGTTACAGAGTCGTTTTCACTTTCCTTCTTTGCAACTTGATCATCTGGTTGGCTGGTTTAGTCATGACAGCATAATGATCCTAATAAATAACAAAACTTTTCATAGATACTTGAGACTGTGTCAGAGAGGCAGTGATTCAGCTGGTCATCCCTGAGCCTGCTGTTTGTGGTGTTATTGTATTACAGCACACTGAATGATACTGAAAGGATTCCCTGTTATCTTTCCTGTCTTGTTATTACACAATATATTCACATTTGGGTGGATGGAAATCTATTTCCAGACAGTAATTCAGTCCCAAAAATTCTGGCAGCATTTTATTTACACAATAGCTGTTCCTGAGCAGCGATTACGGCTGCTCTCTTGTTTCCTCCACTCTCCCTTTGTTTATCTCCCTTATCTTTTGCTCCACTGAGCTGGATGTTTTGAATGCTTTCCCTTTGTGTTATCCTGTGTGGCTCAGGATAACACAACTGATTTCCATGGGCTTCCCATTCCTATCTGTTAGCTGTACTGTATATTTACCTGTTAAAGCCTGCACTCTCAAGTGCTTTTAGTAACAGTCTGTATCCTTCTGGTCCTGTTTTCACAATGTTACAGTATAATCAAGCGACTTCAGGCTGAGAAGACTAGTGTTTAGTGTTTAGTGCAGCAGTGAAGGTGAGAAACAGCAGCATATTCGTCATGATGTTGTGGAGATTTTAATAAGGAGTCGGAGTTCATGAGACTTTTCTTTACTGCAGTCTGCTTGTTAGAATCAGTTATAGTTATGATAAAACATGACATATTCTTCATTCAACCATCTGAACCAACAAAACCCTATTCAAACAGAAAACTAAGCAATTGCTAAGGGAACTCTGGACCTAAATATCTCTGTCCTGAGTGTCTGTGTTGTTGCAACCTGACAAGGAAGACAGGGTGTGTGTTTGATGTGGCGCTCACTCAGTATCCAGAGTGGCTCTGATGTGTCTTATCAGCTTCTTTCTGGTTCCTCCTATCTCGCTCTTTCCTGTCTCCTGTCTCTTATCCTGTGTCTGTTTCTTCTTCTGGCATGGAAATGCAAGTGGGCGACAGATACATTTAATACACAATGTTTTATATGCCTAACAACATTTTCATTAAAAATGCAGTACATGTGTGAGTTGGGGCTTGAGAGTCGTTCAGATTAATTTAATTTGACAGATACATCATGTATTAATAATTAACCTCTGCTCTTACGTTGTAGGGCTCCCGTCAACAGTTCTTATACTTTGGGTGTTGACCAGATTCTTCTATGATGACAGAGGGTGAGATTTATCTCTTGATATGGAGCAAAGTAGCTCACAGACCCTTTTACAGCCGACATCTTCAAAAATATGCATGTTGGCAACGGAAGTAGCATTTTACCCCAGCCATCCAGACGAGTTAGCAAGCTTTACACATTTTATTAAAATGGTTACCGGCATCAAAATGTCTGGTTGTTGCATGTTCGATTGTGAGAATCGATATTCCAACAGCAGACTCAAGATCTACAGAATTCCGACAGGATTACGACTGTTTCCGAGCAGCAGGTGTTTCAGTTTAATGAGTGACAGTGTTAACTGGTGACTAATGGCCGAATGCGTCTGTGGTTGCTTGTAGTAACTTATGCAAATTGTTGGAATAGATTACACAGAAATAGATTGAAGGCTTTAGTTCGTGTTTTCAACAGCTGCCTTCACTACAAGCAATGCTTTCAGCTGAGAGTCACCTGTTAAAACGGTCACTCATTAAACTGAAACCCCGCTGGTGTCTATGGCTGCAAGCTATTAAATGTGTTCACTGGACTGAGGACACGATGAAAAATACTCGTGTTTGTAGCGCCCATTTTAAAACTCAATACTGTGAGTCTAAGTCTGAGGTATACAGTATATCTGGCCACTGAATATTGGGCCACTTGCTAATGTCTTCTACTGTCTCACTAATAGCACACAGATCTGGAAAGTCAATCTGTTTAGGTTGCATTCACGATCTTTGGTGGTTAATGTCCTTGCATAGCTTAACAAGCTAATGCACTCCATTGCCAAACTGCATGCGCACATCATCTTTGTTTGCAAACTGTAAAAGGGTCTATATTTTCTCATAATTTCTCTGCTATGTTAACATTGTACAACGGCATTTTATCAGTTGTAGTAGTAGTAATTCTTTCAGTGATTCAGTGTACCTTGATTTGAATGTAACATGATTTTAATGAATTGAATTTGGCTTTAATTGCAGTTGCTGGGATGACACAGACAATGTTGGTATTTGGTGGATTATTAAAGGACCAATAACAGCCTCGCTGCTGGTGAGTGGAGAGCAACGAAACTGCACTTCTACTAATTGATTGTGACAGTGATAAGAGTGGCGGGGGGTTTTACATTTTCACTTGATGGTTATGCCAAAAGACTGAGGCTAAAGCTGCTCATGTCCCAGGCAAAGAGTCAGATGATCCAGTTAGTCCCAGTATTATGATTAAAGTCTGATCATGCATTTTTCCTTATTTCACTCGAACATACGATGTTTACATGCACAAAATATTCTTTTTTGCCCTTATTCCGAAAAAGACAGTATTCCTACCAAGCTGTTTACATGGCTAATGGAAATTACTATTCCATTAATATTCCCGTTGACAATCAGCCGTGCTCAGATTAACATAACTGGTGGAAAAACTTGTTTGACTGTGCGAACAGCCTCCCTCTTTCATTCCTTCAATCTCCTTCTTGAAAAGATCGGTGCTGTGCTGTTTGCACATATCCAAAAACCTGTTGATATCCAAATCTTTCATGTTTAAAAGTAGGTGTGTTTCTCCTTCCAACCAGAAATGTGGGCTTTTCGTTTGGGCATGCATCTATGCAAACTGTCGGCTAGTTGGTTTGTGTTCAACGCACAGAGCTGGCTGTAAACAGGCAAGAGGCCGTGTGTCGCAAACTACCGCAAAAGCCTCAGTTGAGACCCATATTCCAAATGTCCAGAAATGCTCCTAAAACACGAATAATATCAGCATATCTTGCATGTCTTAATCGGAAAATGTGGGGAATAAGACCTCATTCAGAATATACAAATGGAATAAGCTGTTTACATGACCCGGATCAAATTTGAAATATTGTCATATTCGGAATAATAGTGGAATATTAGTGTGCATGTAAATTTAACCACTGTTTGGATGCAGTACGAAAATAATGCAGCGATTTTCTCGGAGCCCATACGAGTCTGATAAGTCAGCATGTACTGCAAGCAACACGTACCAACACATACCAGAACTGCGAAAAATCGAGTGGATACTTCATACTGTTGCGTGTTTTACCCGGAAAGCTGTTTTGGATCATGGAAAGTAAACACTCATGGCTCTTACTACTGCCCTACCTTGTGTCAACAGTACACCATGCATAATTATGGTCGCTAAGCTATAATTGGACAATCGCTGCTCGGGGGGAGGGGTTTAGCCAATGGTCAATTGCTAATAGCTCATCAATTTAGTACAGACAGTATTAAGGTTTGCTTTGTTTGAGTGGGATTATAGTGGGTTTAAATAATTGTTTTTTGCATTATTTATATATACTGTATATAAATGTATATATACAGTATATATATATATATATATTTTTTTTTTTTTTCTCTCACTATGCGTACTGTATGTGTTTGTCATTTGAGTAATTGTGCATACTTTGCATGTATTTCTACCAGATCAACATAGTCATCTTCATCAACGTGATCCGGATCCTGGTTCAAAAGCTTAAATCTTCAGCCATAGCCGGGAACAATGACACCGGACACTTTATGTGAGTCACAACACAACTGGACAACACAAGACCTTAAATATGGTCCCTCATATAAAACGAACAAACAATCAGAAATTAATTCAGAGATCCTTCACAGAGCAACAAGGATTCTGCTGCACTTACCCCCTCCTAACAAACAAATAGATATATGAATATTATATCTTAGTAAAGCAATACTGAAGGCTTCAACACAATGCAAAGGTGAGAAGCGTTTGGGGTGATGGAGGCAGCTGCAGCAGCAAAAAGCAGAGCAACTAGTGAGGAGAGTCAGGTTACGAAGGCTGCCTCTGATAATGACACCTGCTGGGAGGTAACATTCAAACAGCTGATGAATAGACCACTGATTGTGAGGGAAGAAAGAAGCAGCCGATGCCAGTCAACTAGGAACGACTTCAGAGCTCTGCCTGAACTTTACAAAATGCTTCATATGTGTCAATCATTTGAATTTATAGAACAACAGTTTCTATATTTATGAATTCAATTATTAAGGGGGAGTTTACAGTCGTGGTGATTTGTATTGCATAATGCCACTTACTGAAGAATAACATTATATTATGATCCTGTTTTTATTAAGATATTGTTTTATGAGATACATATTAATTATGGCAGTAGCATTGAATGTAACTAATGCTCTTTTAAAGAACAGTCATTTTAATAATCTGTTAAATTAATGTTTTTCTTACTGTAAAAGTGAAAGGTTCAATCTTATAGTCAAAAAAATATTCTAGTAAAAGAAAGATTGAAAAAATAAGGGGAAAGCTGCACAATCATAACTCTGATGCAATCTCTTATTTCTGGTTTTATCCAGATTACATGGGAGTTATAAGTGAGAGGAGTTATAAGGGTTCTTTCTTTGATGTCTGCCTGCGAGCCAGCACCTAGAACCAATAGGTGTAAAGATTGAAACCATGTTCACACACACACACTATTCAGAAATAATTGAGTTCAAAGCCAAAAATGTATTAATTTGACCCTTTGAATGACACTGCCTGACTAGAGGCTGATATTGTAGTAGTCTGTGCAACACTGGTGATGATAGAAACCACAAACATCAAATCTACTGTAATGGTCCACCACTTTGTCCAGACTGAAATATCTCAACTATTACTGCTACTGGATGGATTGCCATAACATTGTATTCATTTATCGTCCCCATATAATGATTTCCGATGAATCTTCCTCTAGCGCTATACTATGAGTTTGATATTTGTGGTTTTAAGTGAAATGTCTTGATAACTATTAGCCTTTTTCATGGAAGACATTTTGACAAGCACAGGTCTAAATAATGAAATTAATAAAAAAGAATAGAATAATAATAATAACGGTAGGAGGGCATAACTTTCTCTCTCGTTGAAGCTATGATGCTTATGTGTTTTGTACCGAGCAACGGGTCTCACTCGTCGTTTGCTTCCAAGCTGATGAAAAAAAACAGAGGAGTCGCTGAATAAAACACATCAGATAAGATAACGTTACATTCATGCATGGAACGTAGCTAAGTTAGCTAGCTAGGTTAGCTAACCAAGGTAACGGCCATGTTGGTGTTGGTGACGTACATTGTGCGAGACGAGATATGTAGTTCATGGAGCGGTTTTACACAAAACTAAATGGTACTACGACAAACCTACGGCAAACCGTGGTTTTCTTGACTTGCAAAATGATCTTTTAAACTGACAAACATCAGATTCATAGCACAATTAAAACAGGATCAAAAGATTATTTGTCTCTCGTCGTTGACTACCGTGAATAGTTTTCATGGGGATTACTGGAAGGGGAGGGCCTTTGCCTCTTTTTCTTGCGCTCGAAGTGTGCAGACGCTCCTTTTCTCCATACAATACATTTGGAGACAAAGTTAAGTCTTGTAAGTGCTTCTGTTAAACTGTGGAGCAATTGTTCAGTGTTGAGGTAAAACTGCTGAGTAAGAAACAGATATGTCGGAAGTGGATGGCAGTTCCTTTGAAGAGTTTCCTATGAAGAGGGAAAGAAATCCCTTGATAAAACGCTGAAGTCTTCCTCACAGTTTTAGAGTGAAAATGCTGCGTCTATGAATCTACTCTTGGAGCCCAGAAATCCTGCTTTACCTGAGTGAATCCTTCCTTCCTTTTGACATTTGGTTGGTTCAGATTGCAGCTCAGCTGAATTAATTTACAATGAGAGCAGCACATAAAAATAGCACCGGATACCAGAAATAGATGTCTCCTCCGTCGCCGTGCGACAGGATTGTTCCACCGGTTCAATGAATGTTTCACGCTTTGAAAGCTTCATCTCTGTCTTACAAACTTCAATCTGATTCAGACACATGAACACAAAGGCACAAATCCCAGGTGTGACATAAAACGAACTCAATCCTATTATAGGCCTGGAAATAATCCAACCTTTTCTTATAAAAAAACCCTAATCTTTCAGCAGCCAAAGCGGTGATGTCATTTCAGATCAGAGTGATTATTTTGGTTCTTTAGAATATTTAGACAACTTTTGTCACGCCTTTGTGACAGCTTTGAATCCGATATAATAATCAGAGAACAAGGCAATTAACTGCTGATTGATCTGTGATACATTATGCTTTGAATCGGCTGTGGGTCTAGATCATTAGATATATGCCCAGCTAATTTACCATCTCTGTGACAGACTGTGAAAGATTAAACCCTAGAAAAAGGACATTAAGAGAATAAGACAAGGGTACTAACAGTCCGAGGCTTACCGAGGCTTTGTCATGGCTGTCGGCGTTTGGTACTGCCGCACACGGCACCCTTTAACGCCAGTATGAAACGCATAGGTTGTTCCATTAACTATAATCTAAACCCATCCGCGGCAACAGTGAACGCTCTGAGAAAGTTCGCCGGGAGTGTGGTGACATAGTTTAAAGAGTGAAACAGACACACAGGGCGGGCGGGAGGGGATGTCGATGGGTCCAACAAACACAGGGCTTTCATCTGGGAGACCGCTGTTCGTGTCCCGTGCGTCACGTTACAAACACTTGTTTGTTTGTGTCCCGTGTTCACGACGTTCAGTGTCATTTTCACTGAACAAACATAATAGTTTTAAGCCCAACCATGTATTTCTTTCCTAAATCCAACGAAGGTGGTTTTGTTGGCCAAATCCAAAGTGACGCCAAGGGGCTGTATGTGTCGACCTAGGATGAAAACGTGTTGGTACTAACCATGGTAGTTGTGATTTTGTGATTTTTGTGGGATATAGTGCAGAGGTGGAGTTAAACCACATGACTTGCAGCAAGTTGTTGCAGTAATGTAATGTCTCCACAATTAAAGGAGCAGTGTGAAGGATCTGGGGGCATCTAGCGGTGAGGTGCATATTGCAACCGACTGGAAACTTGTCCTGTGTGCCAAGCGTGTTGGAGAACTACGGTGGCCGACGCAAAACACGCGATTGACATGCGATCTGGGCTACTGTAGAAACATGGTGGCCAGCTCTATGAAGAGGACCCGCTCCGTATGTAGATATAAACGGCTCATTCTAGTGTAACAAAAACAAAACAATTCTTATTTTCAAGTGATTATACACTAAAGAAAACCTACTTATTAATATCATATTCCATTTCTGCCAATAGATCCCCCTAAATACTACACACTGTTGCTTTAAATAAACAACATTTACATGATATACAGACATCACAGATCTAATTTGAACTGAACTCTGAGCACAATGCATCAGGGTTTTGTATTTTGACATTTTAATCTTTTCCACCGATGACGGTGAGTTGTTTTAAAGGTCAGTTTGTTGAATAAATATTTGATATCAGCCACATCCGCTCTAGCTTTGATGAAACTTGGCGGAATAATGCATTCTGGCATTTAGAACTAAAACACTGATTAGACTGACGCTGATAAAGGTGAATATTTCATACTGAAGAGCTATTATATTCACATTGTTGTTGTTGAGATGATGCATCTTACATTAAAGCTCCTGAAAACGTTCAGATCTTCAGGTTACTCTTTAACATTAAATATTAATAAGCAACAATCAAAGTCATTGGCCAGGCAAAAATACTAGTTTACAACTGTCATCACATTTTGATGTGCAAAGTTGCTAAATCCTGTTTGACGTTTCAAGTATGTGATATGACATTTTACAAATGAACCCCACCCATTTCAAAATGCTAAAAAGATAAAACAACAAATACAGAAATCTCTCATGTGAAGCCAAAAGATTGTGTTCATGAAAGACCAATCACTCAGAGGACAAAACTAATTGAGAAAATGTGTTTTCAGGGTGGATTAGCCCGAGGTTGTGCCTCTATATTACCTGGTCAGATGTCAAGCCTTTCTTCTTTCTTTTTCTTTCATTCCTCTGTTCCCCCAGGAGGCTGGCTAAGTCCACCCTGTTCCTCATCCCTCTGTTTGGGATGCACTACACAGTATTTGCCTTCCTGCCCGAGAACACTGGAGTGGCAGCCAGACTCTACATCGAGCTGGGCCTGGGATCCTTTCAGGTACAAAACAGCAGAGGGAGCAGAACAAAAAGTCAAGACTTAAAAACTAACAATGACAACAAAAAGTTACCAAAGATGAATTGCTTACAATAGGATGCTCACAAGATAGTTATTTTTCACAGCAGACATTTTAGCTTGTCATGGTTGCAAAAGCACCGGTGTTACTAATGACACTAACTATGTCTCTGCTCCATTCAAGTGTCCCAGTCAGCCATGAGCCATTTCCTACTGTGACATGTCAAAATATATCTTCCTATTTGAATTCAAATTATTTTGTAAAAATAATTTTTAACACTTTACCTTTAATTTGTGGGCATTTTTGATGTCTTCATTAAACATTTGACAGTAGAAAGATGACAATGGAGGGAGGGAGTGATGGGGAATGACCAAACTTTAACCAGGGATGTTGGTCTGCACCTCAGACCTAAATATGTATTTATTTATGACTTATTCAAATGTGTATGAGAGGAAAATATTAATACTTTCAAATGTCTTTTTATTTGTCACTTGAAGTGTGTAAAATAAAGGTTGTAGCGAAGTCTTTTTTGATTATAAAGCAGGTCTAGGCGATGTAAATACTGTGAAAGTATCAAAGCACTCAATCCATAGAGAAATGCACACAAGCCGTATCCAGAAACTGTGCCTTTTAAAAGAGCCGTCAGGACTTCTGTAAGGTTGTGATGTCACAACTATACAGTCGCCGGTAGAAGTGTTGCTAAACTCTGTGTAGTTAACACACACAGTGAGTCCCCAGCTGCAGTAATGCTGTGAAGATGGCGACAGCGCAGATGCGAAAAGACCAGAAAACCCTGACCAATCAGAGCAGATGGGGCTTATTCTGGAGGGGGGGCTTAAAGAGACAGGCGCTAAAACAGAGCGTTTCAGACAGAGGGTGATTACAGGTATATTCAGACGGACAGTATGAGAAAAATAATGTGTTTTTTGAACATTAAAGCATGTAAACATGTTATAGTAGAAACCCAAAATGCAAATATGAACCTGAAAATGAGCATGATATGTCCCCTTTAAGGAACAACCTGAACAATTTAGTTAAAGATTAAAATCAGACCACAACTTTTCCAAAATTGCATTATCTGAAAACTTTACACCCAAGATCTACCTTAAAACTTTTATCTTTAAGGCTGACTACACATACAATCAGCACTTACTAAATTACTGTCGTTATTTAAGTAGAGTCTCTAGTGTTATGATTTTAAAACAGTCGCTGTGTCTCTTGTGTTGCAGGGTTTTGTGGTGGCACTGCTTTACTGTTTCATGAATGGAGAGGTAAGTGACTGTACGGTTTTGTGATACAAATGTACTACGAACATTTATTATAGACAGACAATAAAAAACAAGATAAAGCTAACATCTGTACCTTTCTATAAGTTTGTATTGCTACATTATCTGCCACAGTGTATTTTCTGATACTGCCACTGGGGCTAGTTGTACATTATACACATAGTGGCTTTAACAAAACCAGTAAGACTATTCCTCTCTGCACGTATGCGTTTGTCTGCAGGTCCAAACAGAGCTGCGGAGATGGCTGCGGAAGTGTCACAATCAAAATCATCTGAACCCAGCCAAGCGAAGCATCACTCAGATCACAGTTCGAGCCCGCGGGGGGCTCAGGCGGCCTCCTTCTAGCGGCAATATCTCGTCAGTATGATTTTTAAGAGACCATCCATGAGAGACAAGTTGCTGTGAGAATGTGTAGCAACCTATCAGAGGCAGTTCTCAGCCTGCAGATGACATTAATTCAACAACATGCCCCTCTGTGAGAGGAGCATCATGAACACTGTGAGTGAGTGAGGAAATGTTGCATTATATCAGTGTCAGATTGGTTGCACAGAAGCACAGTTTCTTCTATAATGGTTGCAACCAAAAAATACTAAAAAGTAAAGGAACACTTGATTTGTAAGGATGTCATGGTGACACGGACAGAGCTGGTCCGGGAACTCGTAGGAGGAGAATTTCACATGGTTGTGTTCACAGTTTGGAGTACAAAAATGAGCAAATGTCAAAGGATTATATAGAAACGGCTGTGGAACAATGGATGTTTGAACTTGGCTAAATTATTTGTAACATGCGTGACTTGTGAAATTGTTTTGTGATGCACTGATCAGAAGCAGTTACACTATTTCGGTGCAGGCTGAAAATATGTGCAGAACTGATACGGACTGAATGTGCTTATTGATTTCTTTTGCAGCAATTCACCTGCTGCTAGAGAGAGAAATTTTCAATCATGAAAATCCAGAGAGACCTGAGCAAATGTATTAAAGGCGTGTGTGTGTGTGTGTGTGTGTGTGTGTGTGTGAAGCTGCCATGTATTTCATGTATTGGGTACATCATGTCTTAAAAGACTTCTTATTTTGAGGAGTTCTCTGCTTTGAGGAGCCATCTTTGAAACACAGTATTTGTGAATATTTATAAGCTTGTTTTTTTCATTCATCTGTCATTTTTTTATGCTGTTACCAGATGTGATAATCCTGCTTTTTTGGCACATTTGTTGCACTAGAGTAGATACCAAATTGATACGAAACAGGGTGCCAGGCATTTACATGGTAAAGTGGCATCAAAATGGTACCGTATATAACTAGACGAAGCATTTCAACTTGACACAGAGAGAGTGTCTTAAGATACAAAATGTGAATGATAGTTATGTATAATAGGGTATTTTTATAGCAGTCATTTTGACATGTCATAGCAAGGTAAACAGGCGTAATTAATAACGTAAATGATGACCCTTGCAGACACTCACAGGGCGCCAAATACGGACGCCTGCGGCCCTTGACATCTTGATACTGTACAAGGAAACCTTTAGCGTCTGTAAGAGATGCAGAGCAACGTATGTAGTATTTAAGAGCAACAAGTCTGCTAAGGGCGGATGGGATGATTAAACACAGGATTTTCACTGAGGCGTTCATGTTCCGTATGAAACCAAAAGTTGAGTGATTTTATAAACGACTTTATGTCATGCTATGCCTCTGAGTGACAAGATATTGCATTCGTAGCTTACATTACGTTACAAGCGTACTTATTCTAAGCCAAACTATGATGTTTTTTCCAACACTAACTAAGTAGTTTATTGCCTAAACCTAACCACACTGTGTAAAGATACTACGCAAATGCCTGACCCCGGAGGATCCTGCCCAAGTGGCAAAATATAACAAGTAGGGATGAGATTACATCGATTGCCCTGTTCCATTTAGGTGGATCAAGGCCCTGGTATTGTACATGTTTTTGTTACAGGTCCCAAAGCATTAGGATCCCATAGACAGGTAATATGTGAGATGCTGTTTAAAACAGGAGAAAAGGCAAGAAACGAAGACAAGGGAGCGTTAGCTGTGTTCTTCAGTCGTGCTTGTTGGCGTCTGAGGCACACTGGCTTACTGGAATGGCTGTGACACACTAAATACAACGGGGCCATAATTAATTTTATCAATGACACCTGTTTACGCCGCTATAGTGTCAAAATGTCTGCTGTGAAAAGGGCCTATTATAATTCAAGTCCTATCTGCATGTGCAAAACTCTGTGTTGGGAATTTTCCAGTTGTGGAGAGGGTGGGTGAGGGGTGGTGGGGGCTGGGGGGATTTGGAGTAAACAAATGAGGGGGGGTATTAGAATTACATTTTTCCTGTAATGTAATGTTGAACCAACCCTTCACAAAAGAATGTCAAGAACAGGCAAATGTGACTTAGCCTTGGAAATGTCTGTTAAACACTGCATTAAAGGGGACCTATTATGCTGTTGTGATTTTTCCCTTTCCTTTAGTGTGTTATATATGTTTTTGTGCATGTAAAAGGTCTGCAACGTTTCAAAGCCCAAAACCCACGCCAAAGGGAGTTACTCTCCCTCACAGAAACACTGCTCCTGAACTGCCTTAATTAAAGTCCCGCCTTCTCTTCCGTAACGTGGTGATGTCATGTTACGGAGCATTTGCATAATATCTATGGCCTCAAACAAAGCTAGTTAGAGTGGAGTCGGGTCGAGTCGAGTTTTGTTCGGTTGAGCAATCACAACAGTGGGCCAGCTGACCAATCATAGCAGACTGGGCTTTTCAGGGGAGGGGAACAGTGCGGGGGGCATGTAAACACATTCTAGTGGAAACCCAAAATACAACCTGAAAATGAGCATAATAGGTCCTCTTTAATAAAGAAATTAATTGAAAAAATAACCCTGTGTTGGGTATTGCATTCAATATTGGTGGAGAAAAAGTTGGATCGATGCATCCCTAGTTTTTTATTTCATAAACCATGAATAATGCACTGTACTGTTCCATCAAGCAACTTAACGGTCATTGTCAGTACACACTATGATTTAATGTAGCAATTTATTTTACATTGAATATACTGTATTTACATTGTTGTCCTTCTAGTGAGGGTCAGCCTTTGTAGGGAAAAGCACAGTAATAAATTAAACATGTGGTTCGACAAGTAATAGCTGCTCTGTTTTTGTGTTTTGCTATACTGTATTAATTAGTAATACATTTTATCAAAACATTGTTAGCTTGTTTTTCGGTTTATAAGATTGTGGTAGAAAAGGCGTGTTGGATGAAAATTAGGAAAGAGAAGCAGGAAATTGGTCTGTTGTACGCTTCATAAAGGATCTTATTCAGCGAAAAAAGATTTATACAAGATCATTTCCACTTATGATAAAAAGTAACAGTATAACCATAAATCTACTACCAATTATTTTATTAATGGATGGGAAAGTTGAGCGAAATAAAACACACTCTACACTAAATACAACAATTTACCACAGATAGATTTATTTTGCAGTCAAATTTACACAACCTGGGACATGAATGTTGGACATCAGAACGCATGTTACACATGATACACTGTCACAGGTAGAACATAATATGGGTGAGGGTTTATAGATATTCTTTTGACATTTAAGTTTACATATATCCTCATTAATGCTTGTCATTACATACACATGCGCACGGAATACACTCTCCAACTTTCAAACACACACTCACTCTGAAAACAGTTACATAAACATACAAAAACACGGTCACAAACATTACAGGTCTTCGTCAAGAGGTCCACCTGTGTGCCAAAAATATACATATACAGCGTACTCACTGTATATGATCAAGAAAAGACATCATTTGTACACCATGGCAAATTGATAGCAGGCGACATTTAAGAGCAGCTGAGCAACATCGGTACATTCAAAAATTCATTGGCAATCAATAGAACTCACACTCACACACTCAACACTTGATAAAACTGGCTCAACACGCACAACCGCCAAAGAAAAGGCATCTAAACACAGAAATATGCCACACTGACATTAGTTACAATAGCTCGACATTTTGGGAAATACACAAAATCTTCGCATTCTTGCCGAGAGTTGGATGAGAAGATTGATACCACAAATACTGGAAATGGGGGAAACTGATAACTGTTTTTTCTAAGGGGGGACAGTTAGCTAGTCGAGCTAAGGTAGCTATTAGTTAGCTAGCTTATAGCTAGTTATTTTATCCAGCAAAAAACAACCACCTACAGCTTATAGCTTACTGACTCCTTTAAACCTACGCCCTCAAATTTACAGACAGTTTTCTTGACTTTAGATATTGATATCTCCGCAGAGGCTGAATGTATCTTAACCATTCAAACTACATTTGAAACATCCATCTCCCTTCGTTCTCTTGTAATTTGAATTGCGAAGATGGCCCTTTCCAATCTCTTACAATGCAACCTGGTCCCATACAACGAAACTGCATCGTCAATCACGATTCAAGGAAACATATTTTTTTTCTCGGATTAAATTTGTTTTTGACGCATCACAAATACACGTCTAATGAAGTCCATTTAGGGAGGAGGTCCGGGTAGATGGTTGCGTCAAATAAACACAGGACTTTCAGAGACCTCTCTTCGCATCCCATCCAAAAGTCAACGTTGACTTATTTAAATTTACGTCTGTAACTTAAATGATGTAACAAACATACTCATTTTAAGCCAAACCATGATGCTTTACTAAACCTAACCAAGTGGTTTTGTTGCTTAAACATAACCAAGTCATTTTGTTTTTATTTTGTTTTGTTTCCATTTACCACATGTGTGAAACTGACCGTTATCTGGGAGAAAATACATCGAAACGTAATTGAGAATAAAGTTTAGTTGTATGGGAACATCATTTTGTAGGAGACAGGGTTGTACAATGAGCACCCTGGGAACATACAGTAGAGATGCTAGCTGTTTCCTCCTGCTTCCAGTCTTTATGCTAAGCTAAGCTAACCGGCTGTGGCTTCATATTAAGCGTACAGACATGAAAGTGGCATCAATCCTCTCACCAAAACCTCAGTGAGAAAGTGAATAAACCAATTTCCGAAAATGTCAGAGTACTGCTCTCAGAAAACTTGTCAAGGGCTTTTCTTTGACACAAGTGTGTTACCGTAACACTAAACTAACTGTAAGAAGAGGTGTGTGTGGAGAGAGGTGTCAGCTTTCGCCAGAATTACATCACACAGCCTGACTTTATTGTAGCACTATGAGGTGCCCCCAATTCTCAATATTTCCTCACATCTCAGAAAGTTTTGTTTACTGATAGTTCACAGTTTGTTTTGAAATTAAAGAGAGCAGGAAGGAAATTTTGGGATTGAGAGGGGGCACATCAGGCCTCATTTAAAAAAAATCTCATTTGTAGGCTTGTTTGTTGATTTGTGTAAAGAGAAAAAAAATCACAAATCGTATGTGAACAATGTAAAGCATGTGGCATTCAAGTACCTCAATGCCCCACACTACCCCTACACCATCCAAAAAGTACAAGGCTCAAAAAGCAAATTAACGCCAATCAAACTTCCCCCCCAAACTAAAACACTAACACTTTGCTGCCACCTTGTGGTAAACAAATATACAGCACAGACATGGTCAAGTAAGGAGTTTTCTACTCTTCTTTTCACAGACAGTAACAGCTTTGAGACATGGTCGTTTCCATCTGAGCTGAATCAGACTCAGAGTGACGGCTGGTGATAGAACACGTAAGCAGCAGCAGAGTGGTTTTTAAATCACACCCTCGTACACACTTTGTGTTTTATCTGTCGCAGTTGTTCCACCTTCTAACGCCTTCCTAATTAAAAAAAATCTTTTTTTTTCTCTTCCTCTGGCTCTAGTTCCCTTGATAGTATCTTGTCACACATTGTTGTGCCCAAAAAGCAGCCAAGCAGATGCATGAAACAGGATGCATCTCTTCAGTAGTATGTTTTATCTTGCTTTTTAGAGTTTACATCTTTGTTTTTTTATCTCTCACAATATCCTCTGTAGCTTTGGACAGCAATTTCCTGTGAGTGTTTTTTTGTTTTCTTTAAAATTAGAGCAGAGATTGGGCCAAACATCTCACCAGTTATGGCACTTAGACCAAGAGAGTCAATATCAATCAATGCAATGATATCAGGCATACGACTAAACGACACATAAGAAAGCATGTATACTGTACATTGAGTCATTTCACATGGCACTGGTTTATGGAAAATAAATATACATCCGTTTCTGTTCAATTCATTGTTTAAAGACACTACATTCTTTTAATCCACTCAGATGAGAGTACAAAAAAATAAATATCTTGAGTAAACACTGGATAAAATCCTTCTGTACACACTGTTTCACATTGTATTAAATGATTTCCCCGCCTGGACTGTTATTGTTTGTTTGCTTAGTTTGTGCACAAACAAAAAAAGACAGAAAGAGAAAATGGGCAACACTCCGCGATTGTCAAGAGCTGTCACATTAAAGCATTTTGTGTTGACTGTTAAAACATATATTGTTTTTTGAAGCTGTTTATGTGTTTGACGTTGCTGAATTGAGACTTATCTTGAATAGATGATGGTTGTAACCAGGAGGCTAAATAAAGCAGCTGTTATGTAGAGCTATTACTCAAGTCTTGTCAAACTCATCATGATTAAAAAGAAGGAAACAAAAACACAGCAGGATGATTTTCACTCAAAGAATTGCACCGATAAATGAGCAAAACATTTTTTTTAGTAACACACAATGATATAAAAAAAAAAAAATCATAACTTTGCTCCACAATAAAAAACACTACATTCTTTGCAGGAAATGATAATGACTTTAAGATATCTGTTCATTGTACTGGAAATAAAAGTGATAGCTATTTGTGACTGACTAGGCACTTTGGAATATGAGTGTAGGAGATAATTCATTCAAAGAAAATGTTAAAATGAAGAGCATTTTAATATGGCACGATGGGTTGAAGCCCAGAGACAAGAGGACAAAGAGTCCTGTTATCTTTAAGAGCATATTGAGGGTTTGATTCTCGCTGATAAAAATGCTGAACTCATGGCACTATATGAGGAGCTTCGGATGAAAGCATCCACTAAATGGCACATGTACCGCTTGTGTTCACAGTCTGCAAGAACGTGACTGACAAGTGTGTGAAAGAGAAATCAACTGGAGGAAACTACTAACACTAGCTGTGAGGATAAATCAGTTCAGAGTGTTTTTTTTTTAATCAAATGCTGTATTCCCTCATGTACTGTGATATCCTCTACAGCAGTGGTTCCCAACCTTTTTGCCTTTAAAACAATACAAAGTCAACATTTCTACAATCTGTGAGCACTTCAAGAAAAGCATGATTTTATCTTCTCAGATGGTTTAATTTGACTATTTTAGAAGCCTGAAGACGTGAATCTACTATATATGGTGTTTTACACGAAAAAATAAATAAAGTAAAATAAATAATAATATAAAAATGTCCTTAAAATAAACATAATTTAATGGAGCAGAAAGAATGTTGCTCTTTTTTCCCATCTTGACATTTCACGAACCCTCAGATTCATCTTGCGACCTTCAGGTTGGGAACCACTGCACTACAGTACTCATTCATTTTGGCACTATGTTCTTTCATAATACTGTGTGTGGTTTTATTCAATACAAATAAATAGTTCAGAATATAGTGGGCAGGATCTTTTGGGTCCTCAGGATATGTGATGAAGTCTACAGATTTGGGCTCCAGTTCCTTTTTGTTTGAAAAGGTCATTACAATACTGCGTTATGCAAAAGAAAGAAATTCTGATCTCGACACCAAAAGTAACTATTTACAAAGTCCATGAGTTGTTGTTTTTTTCTCAATATATATTTTTTGACATACTCTGTACTTAACGGCTGATTGTAGAAAAATGTTTAGGATGAAACATTTAAACAATGTGCGTTTGTACAAGCGAGGTGAACGTTTGGTTGTTATTTCACTTTGGACTGTTATGTGAGATCGGATCCAGTCAGGCAACCTGCATGGCACTTTGAAGCACATTTACTTTACACACCAACAGCCAAATATGACCCCTACATTTGATGTTTAACTACTGTTTTCTTTTTTTACAACTAGTACTGTTTTTTTTGGCACCGACTCTACATTAATATTATTTATACATGACACAATAATCAGGGCTAAATTTAAAATAAAACCATTGGTATAGGAAGGGGATTTCTAATATCTCTTTGTTTTAATATATGGAGTGGAATTAGTCTGTTATCAAGTGTGTCATTAATCAGAAAAGTCAAATACTCAAATAAATTCAATTATATCCTTAAGTAAATGATAAAGTATGAAAGTCAGCTATGCACCTCTAATGAATCTCCAGTAAATGCTGTCAGAAATACCTCATTTTCGAAAAGGCCAGACTAGAAAATGTAAAGAGGTACGAGGGGCCACTTTGGTCTGCTCTGGTTGGTCTGGATGTACATAAGTGGAACGGCACCTTGAAGTTGACTCCTGCCAATCAGACGCTCAGGTCGGGAGGCTGATGTTGGCGTTCTCCGCCAGCGGGCTGGACATGCGTATCTGGGAGCTGCTCTTGCTGAGGATCGACAGCTGAGTCCCGCCGTTCACTCCGCTGCTCGCCAACGAAGGGTGCCTTTGCTGCTTCAGGTCCACAGCAAAGTACCGGTTCACCGTCCAGCTGCGCCATTTCCTCTTGATCTCCGACTGCACCTTCAGGGAGAAACTTCACAAGGTCATTTTTTAATGTACTTTAAGCTGCATCAGCTCCATGAAAAGGTACAGTACAGTACACTTAAGTTGTGTGGGCAACATTTTAAGATATTAAGTGTTTATTTATGTATTTGTCAACAGTTCCTTTGAAGCATTCATAATTAGTGTATTTAGTGAAGGAGTGACAATATAATATATCAAAGCTGCAATCACATAAAAGAAGTCTTCATCTTTTACATCAGAATTCAGCAATTGGGTTTGACAATAGGACGTTTTTTCAGCATTGTGGAAATGCAGATTGTATGATGCAATATTTATTCTCTGTGCCGCTGTCTGAATTTTAACATTTGATGCCATAACTCTTTTGTGGATTTTCCTCCAAAGAGACTGCTGATGAAATTTAGCTATCTAGCTAACTCTGGGAGAGTCAATGAATATCCATTGTCCCTGTTAAATGAACAAATTAAATGAAATAAATACGGTATGTTTTCATGTTATGTTTATTTCTTTTAATTCATTTCAGAGCAGATGTCATTTTTCTTTATTAATGAGTGAGGCCTTACAATGGTACAGCACTTTATGTGAATACTCATTTGGCAAAAAGGAATGGCTACTGTTTTTGTTGTTGTTGTTCTACTCTGTCATCAGCAGACTTGTTTTGGCCACATATTTGTGTTTGTGAGACGCAAAAGTATTACGGTCAAAGAGGCTAAAGCCATGGACTTTAAACTGTGTTCAAAATCAAGAGTCATTTAAATGAAGTGATTATTTTTAAGGTACATTACGGCTTGTTACAGCTACTTACTAAAGAAATCAACAATTTGACCCAAAATATTAATTAAATCAATTTTATTGCTTCCACTAAAAAATAGTCCTCTAACATAATGTAGAATGTTGTCATTGACCAATCAGAATCAAGTATTCAACAAAGGTGTAATAAAAATAAAATTAAGTGTTTATGTATTATAAATGTTAAATAGAGGTCTTAAAGTATTGTGTTACAGTTTGGGGTATTAATCATTTAGAGACGTTTATCCTAAAATATGCTCATGTGCATCAAAAATAGTATGAAGAGCATTTCTGGTGTCAATACAACAAGATATTGATGCAAATGTCACAAAAGGAAACAGTTAATGAACAGGGACAAAAGCTTACCTCTCCATTGAGGAAACAGTAAAGGACCGCTACGACAAAGCCCTGAGGAGGAGAAAAGAGATGACACATAAGAGGAAAAACTGCTTGAGATTGAAATATGCTTTCATTTTAAAAATAACTGCATCTCTGTCAGCAAAGGCTAAAAACATTTCAAAAAGAGTGACTGTGGGGATGGATACACTTTTAAAATGTTCAGCCATCTCTATTAAAAGCAAAATAACTGTATCCAGGTTTTGTAATGTGTCATCAGCAAACTGCAGGTGTATGAAAGAATATGAATAAAGTGTATATTTCCCTCTAGAGGTGTCGATACCTGAGGTGGCCGTGGCTGCAGCCCCACAATTGAAGGTTTAAGGTTTCACACACTCACCCACATCATTACCACATGTTCAGTTACTTCCATTTGCAGTCATTTAAAATGACATAAAACAGTTTGTTTGGCTTAAAGTTTGTTTATTAGCACCTTTGGCAAAGCATTTTGAAGTGCGCACATTTAGTTTACATTGTTTTGTCATATTGCTAGTTGTTGTAAATAAGTTATTTTAATTCATTTCTCTTTGCCTTTGAGTTACCTGGCTGCTGAGTACTTCTTCCTGGTCTGGCTAAAGATGGGGCTGAAGGTGGAGCCTGGTTTTATTCAAGGGCACAAGCCATGGACCATACCAAGAGCTGTGACAGCATGGGGGGATCTGGGTTTCTCTATGTTGTCTTCCCCTGTGTGTGTGTTTATTGGTTTGACCAAACAGTATACAAATATATGAACTGGGGGAAAAAAAGTTTGGAAACTTGTGTTTGGTCGATTATTTCTCTGTTGTTGAAGGTCAGTCATTGCAGGCTTCCTGGTAGCCTTATGAGAATACACTGTTTACCATTGGCAGAGCATTTTGGCAAATTTTTCTTGGGCGCTACCCACATAGCCAGCTGTGCTGCTCATCCCACAAATGCATGATCCTTACAAGTTGGACATCATTGTGAAGGTAAATAAACAGGCTTTCCAACAATGTAAAATACAATGACAATTAGCATTGTAACAACAGAGAAATAATCCACCAAACAAAAATTTCCGAACTTTTTTTCCCCAGTTTTATATAGATTTCCCTCAAGTGTCATTTTGTTAGGTCTGTTAGTTAACATATTGTTTTGTTGACCTCTTTTAAGGTCACCTATAACTCTGCTCAGTTGTTAGCAGTTATTTGTTTTGTTGAACCCTTTTTGGGGGTGAAAATAAACTCAACATTTGAATGTACCTGTGTTTCCTTATGCATTTAGTTGATTTCTTGGTCCACAACAATGCATAACATTTTATTTATATAAATTGGCAGAAATATAGGATGTTGAGTAGAACGATTGCTAGTAAATGTGTGTATTTGTGTCCTTGGGCAGCTATAAATGTTCAGCAGAGGATTTAGATGATGCATATATGCATACTTTCTGGGCTGCAACTTAAGATCATTTGCGTTATCGATTAATCCGCAGATTAATTAATCGATTAATAATTTTGTCCATAAAACGTAAGAAAATAGTTTAATATTCCTATCACAGTTTCCCAAAAGGTATTCAAACAGCGTATTTTTTCTGAACATCAGTCCAAACCCCCCAAAAATCACTTCTCTATCAAATAAGACAACGAAAAGAAGCAAATCCTCATATCTGAGAAGATGGAAGCAGCAAATGTTTGGCATTTTTACTTTTAGCGTTTGTTCTTTGTTTCTTCCTGAGAGGAGACATTTGCTAGGATCCAGTTTCCTTGATGCAATTAGTTTTTACAGTAGCTATGTTAATCTTGTTTATGGTGTCATCTTCTTCTGATTTGTGATCACTATCGCTGAATTTGTTGTCCGATGTTGTTTTCATAGTTTCACAGCTGCTTCCAGGAAAAACTTCAAAGGCCAACTGCCGTCCTTCAACCTTTATTGGAAGTGTGTTTAGCTCACTGCATAGCTGTGTGTGAACATTACTATCACTCTCCTCCTTTGTATCTTGTATACTCAGATGAGTTATTATCCTGTTATGTTCTCTCATTCATCCTCTGGTGTTTCTAAGTGGAGCTGTAAAAGCGTACCTGGAAGGATCCCAGTCCCAGTTCAAAGACCAGTCTCTCCCTCTTGCTGACATCTTCAGGTGAGAAGGCGAACACAGTGTAGTGGATACCGAACAGAGGGATGAGCAGGAGGGTGGAGCGCGCCAGACGCCTACACACACATACACACACGCACACACACACACACACACGCGCACACAGATTAATAAGTCATGTGTTGCTGGTGCTGGTCAGCTGGACGTGATGAAAGAACAGAGCTACTGATGCAACGTTGTGACACATTTTCTGACTACTGTTGTCAACATTTACACACAGGTTTCAATTTTCAATCATGACACAAATTGAAAATGAATTAATCTGTTAATTCTCAAATTCAATCAAGGCATCGATGTTGTTAGAAAAGCAGGCTCAGTCACAATTCTATGATTGTTTTTAGAGTTCACATTTATGGATACGGCGTGAGATATTTTTAATTTTTCTTATTGTCAACAAATGAAAATACCAAAACCAACAATGAATTGATCCTCCTGCAGCCAAAGTCTGATATCCTATTGTTATTTGAAATAGAGCTCCATTGTTGTCCAAAAACTATTAAAAGCACATTAATGAACCACACACGGTTGCACTTGGTGACATGTTTCTTCATTACGATGAACTGGGCACTGTGGTTTATTATGAGTCAATCACATACCATCATTTACTCCTGTTTGTTTACAGTGCCCAGCTTTTTTAGGAAATTAATTAA
This sequence comes from Sebastiscus tertius, assembly GCA_916701665.1. Taxonomy (NCBI): domain Eukaryota; kingdom Metazoa; phylum Chordata; class Actinopteri; order Perciformes; family Sebastidae; genus Sebastiscus; species Sebastiscus tertius. Next base: position 85,805 of record CAKAOH010026960.1, on the reverse strand, counting down.
AATCGATGACTATGCATTTTTTACCCATTTTATAAAGAGCTCCATCTTCAATAAGAAGGACTGGACATGGGAATGTGGAAGTCAGAAAGGATTGCAGTATAGTACTGATTGTTGTACACATGGTTGGCTTTGGTCTTTTATGGGATGTGTTGACAATAAGTAAAATATCGAATAACACAAGCCATATCCTTATCTTTTAAATCTGAGGTTAGATTTAGGGTACAAATCCACTTTTAGGTGAACATCATCACAGGATTGAAACTGAGACGAAACACACATAAACTCTTGACATGTACGATCTATCCCGGTAGTCATACACAGTCCTTATCTTATGTGTCCGTATCATGCAGTAAAACATAGTGCCTGACATACACATAGTGAATGGAAATACTCAGAAACACACAACAAAGGACACTTTAAAACAATGGAAGACACATATGTGCAACACAGTGAATTTTAACAGTGCAGTCCAGTGATCCCCAGGGGTCCTTATGGAGCAAAACAAAGACATTATACTCTGAACTCTTTCATTGGGAAATGTAGGAAAACGTGCTATTGTGTCATTTTGAGCTGCTGTCTCTCCACTAGCACCAGAAAAACAACTAAACCAAATCCAAACCCCATTTTTTTTTTCTAAATTCTGTGTCTATGTGTATTCTTGTGTGTCTATCTTTGTGAGAACTGATTTGAGTTTTAGTGAGGCCAATTTGGCCTTCCTGACTTTGGGCTGGACCTTCAAAGGCCTGTTTGAGGGTTTAAACTTGGTTCAGCCGATAAGACTGTTATCAGTCCATTAAATAGGTGTTATCAGTGGTTATACGCCTCATAGATGTGGGTCAGTAGGGCTCTGCTACACCCAATAGTAGGTTTTATCATCCATTCACATCCACATCTATGGTGCTTATAGCAAACGATAACGCGTATTTAATGGCATGATAACAGTCAAATTGGGTGCTTGGTCTTAAGGCCCTGACACACCAAGCCGATGGTCGGCCGTCTGACAGTTCGGGGCCATTGGTGAGCGTCTGTTGGCCTAGTTTTTTCGGTGTGTCCCGCACACTCGGCTCTAGTCTGCCCGTGTTGGAGGTTTTTCGGCCGATTTGCTGGTGTGGAGACTTATTTCCTCTCACGTCGGCTGTAGTCTTTGCAGTGTATTCTAGTACAACTTTTTGGCCAAAATAATGGTGACGTGAGGCGACGCGGCTGGTGGCATTCATCGCCGCTAGTTCTTTGATGTTGGCTTGGTGTGTCCCCACCTTTAAGGTTCAGCGTGGGGTAAAGGTTGGGGTCCAGCATGTAGCTGTGATGGTTGTGGTTTGGGGGCTAGAGGATGTTTCTTTTTTTTAATCAATGAGGGTCCTCACAAGTATAGAAGTACAAACGTGTGTGTGTGAGAGAGAGAATGTGTTTGTGAGTCCAGACCATTAAAAAAAAAAGACCCCTGGTGTAAAACACACATATACACACATGCAGTCAACAATAGACAGACACACAGAAACACGTGTCGGCGGACAAACACAAAAACACACACACACACACACACACACACGCACTCACACCACACACACACACACACACACACTTACAGTGTGATGGTGGATAACTCTGACATCCTGCACGAATGCTGAACAGCCTGTGTGGGCTCACTGAAGCATTTCTGAGCACAGCTGCTACACAGCACAAAGACAACACAACAATACAACAAAGACAGTGTCTTTAGGGACACAGACACACAGTCTCACACAACACACACACACACACACACAAGTCTTCACACTTGGTCACGCACGCACAGGTCTAAGCAACAGATGAGAATGACATTATCTGCAGAGCCTCAAAAGACGGCGTCCTGTGGGAGCAGAGCAGGAGTGACGTCTGGCTACAGCACAACTCCATAATGAGGCTCAGGCTTCCTGCCAACAGGTACTACAAATTAATATATTCTGAAAAATGTCCAAGAGGACACATCAAAGGTGTAATGGTATGAGAATTTGAAAAAATAAGACTGTTACTATACAACCCATTTATAAAAAAAAACATGTCTCCTGTATAAAAATGATCAGTTTGTATTAGATAGTGTATTTTAAGGGGAGACACTACCGGTGAATAGGATCAAAATTTAACTAATAGATATCACCATGAAACTTCCCCAGTTGATTAGTTACATTAAAACATATATTTTTTGTATTACAAGTTTTCTGAAATGTTATGTTTAAATATGCATATGAGGCATTATCTAATGCTAACTTTGGTTGAATTTAGGAGAAATCTACAGATGCAAATAGACAAAGTAGTAAAATAAACAGCTACATGTGTATGTTGGATGTTACTAGTCTGAAAGAAGACATGTAATGGAAGCAAAATAGCCCAAAATCTCAAAATTGACCAGTGCATGAAAAACGATGTTGTGCAATGAGTGTCTCCCTTAAAAGGACAACGCCAAAAACAGTAGTTGTAATAAAGGCCAGAGATAGTTAAAGGGCACATCTTCATCTTGTGTTCAGGGCACCATGTCATGTCTGAAAAAGCTATTGTTCTATACTTTTCTTATCATCAAATACTCCCATGAAAAGACCAAAAACAGCAATGTGTTAGTTCGTCTTTCAATGCTTTCCAACTTCCCCAACCTGTCTGTGGCACTCCCGCGCCCATTTGTTCCCACTGTGAATCTTTAAAATCAGGCCACATATATAGTTTATTTGGGAACAATAGTATTGTTTCTCACACATGTGGCAAAAGGGAATTTGTTGGGGACTATTTTCAGCTGCGGATTAATACACATTTGGTGCTTGAAGCAGCAGGACGGTGCACTGTATGTGGGATTGACTCAAAATACATTACAGTGCTAATATATTGTAATGAAGGAACAACAGTGTGGCTAATTACTGTGTTTTTAGACAACAATAGAGCTCTATGGCAATGAAGAGTCAGACTTTGGATACACAGTCAATACTTGTTAGGGGGATCAATTCATTTTTGGTTTCAGTATTCTCATGGGATATATTGACAATAAGAAAAATATAGAATAGTGACAGGCTTATCCTCTAAGCAAGGTTATGTGCACAGTGGACTAGAGATGTTAAAATCCTGTCAGTTAACTTCATTGTTCTTTCGTGTATAACATTTCTCACACACAGATTTTTTTTATCTGAAGACATAAAGCATTGGAGTTAGTGGATTTGCTGATTGTAACTTACAGGTAAATGCTTGATTCGTTCCCTCCGATGTCCGGGGACTGCAGCTTCTGCACCAGGATGATGATTATCCCAATGAAGAGGACAAAATTGATCTGTGGAAAACAAAAAAAAAACACACAAATAACATAAATCTGGAGGGGTTATTATCAATTGCATTCCAGTCAGCTTAGCAATGGCTGGACATTTGTTAAAAAATAATACATAAGGAAACAAATGAATGAACAAATCAGCATCCGTCTCACCATAATGGAAGCCACAACTGGTCCTTTGATCACCCACCAGAGGGCAGTGTTCTCATTTGTATCCCAGCATCTGGAGGAGGAGGACCACATCAACAATCATTCAACACTTTCTCTCAACACTTGGAAATAAATGGCATCATACAATACGTCAAGGAAGTGGTCATTTCCAGAATAAGGAGGGTCACAGGGGAGAGGGGGATTTAAAATGGAAGCAAGGTTAAAATGATGATTTAAACTTCTTCGAAAAATCACTTCAATAATTCTAAATAGGTAGCGCTTCAACAATGGGATTCACAGTGGAGTGCTAGACCCGAAGTCCAACAAGCATAAAAATGTGGTAGGGTTGCACATCCGGACAAAATAGTCGCATGTCACTTGTTTAATTGGCTCACAACACTACGCGTTTCGGCACGGAGCCTTCTTCAGAGTGTGTGTTAATTCTAAATTATGTTTGTTTGCTAAATAAATAAATAGATAGATGGATAAAGATGAGCTAACACAAGCTTGTTAAATGGCTACTGAAGCCTCTGAAAGGTTTAATTTGCATTTGAAAACATTGGTATCTTACTTTATCCCATCCCAACACAGATCAGATTTATTCAATGATTTTATGAATAAATGATCTGTGGTGTCAACAATGAAGGGAGTTATTTCCCTTATCTATTCCCCTAAATTCCTGAAATTGCAAATCCCCTCTTCATCTTAATTTATATAGTTGCCGAGATGAAGAGGAGACACATTTGCGAGGAGTTATCTTATAACAAAATTTGGACTTCTGGGTCTCAGCAGCCCGAAGGCCTCTGCCTCTTTGCTCTGATACAATATGTTCTTAAGTTCCTTATACCCTATGAACAACATGGCCAACAGTCAACATGCATTTCTTCCTTTTTTTGAGAGTGAACCTAAAGTTATACCCAGTGTCATGAAAGTGGAGCCTCAGCACAGCCCAGACAGTCACGCAGATGGTGGGAGTTCCTGTAATAACAGTAATCATTAATACATTAGAGAAAAATGCAGTACATGTGTCATAATAATACACTATCGTAGATTTGGGTAATTATAACACTTCTCATTTGTCCAAACATACTTTTGTGAAATAAACAGAACTATTGTGTGGTTGTGACCCTGTTTATTCTGTATTTATCGATATGAAGATTAAAAATAACTATTAGAAATTACCACCTTACTTATTGTCACTCCTGTGTCTGAGACATTATACTCATAACACCCGTTCTCAGGACTGGCTTACACTATATGTTACTGCAGTAAATTTTAATCTTGGAAAGACAACCTTCAGATATTTTGCTCCGTTTGTCTGGGATAATTTACAGAGTATACTGAAACACTGATATGGATAGGGCAATTCAAACAATTAGTTAGATCTATTGATCTTAGGTGTGACTGTTTTATATATGCTGGTGTTTTATCTCCTTTTTATACCTACGTCAAGGATATTTCAAAAGGAATTAATTTATAACTTGTCATGCTGTTGTCTATAGGTATATTTATTAAATCTCACTATTTTATTACTATGATTATACGTTTTACTGTTATCATTATTATTTTATGTGATTGTGTTTTCTCTGTACTCGGGTCTCCCTTGTAAATAACATCTCGATTTCAATGTGACTTCCTGATTAAATAAAGCATATATATTACAAGGTGTTATCATAATCAGCAGAAGAAGAATGCTTAAATGTTATGTCTCAATACTTCAGCTGTATTTTACTATGGTATTTAAGAAAAACATTTGCTGGCAAGTTTGGCTAAAATCCCAAAGGTCTTGGCAAATAAATAAATAAATAAATAAATAAAAAGCTGTTTTAACAAGACCTCCGGGATAAAGACATAGAATAGATGTCATGAGAATCCAGAATATATGTTTTATTCACAGTATATCCCATTGTACTATCACTATTTCTCTAAATATTTATATAAAAAAACGAGAATAAAAATCTAATTTATTCAAAAAAAGTACAAGTAATTTGACTTTTGAAAGTTGAACTTGTAGCATAAATGGCTGAATGTACAGTATGAACAGAAAGAGAAATTGCTATTTTAAGTACTTTAAGTACTTTAAGTACTTTGCTTACTTTCCCATGACAACTACTCACCCCATCCGACAATGGTGTACCAGTAGAAGTAGCGTCTCTCAGGAAAGAAAGTCTCCACCAGCAGAGTGAAGAGATACAGACCTTCAATGAACAGCCAGAAGTAGTTGGACATGACACAGTAATGGAAGAAGATCATCACTGCTTTACACGCCACCTGCACGAAGAGAACACAAGGGGAGGTACATTAGTAGAGCAAAGGCAGAGGGAAATGTGTTTTATCAGTGATTTTACATCTGATGCTGGACGATCCTGTTAGGATGTTTGGCTTTCTTATCATCTCACTTAGAAGCAAGTGCAACAATATCATAAACAGGTAGCTAAAAAATATTAAAGGTACCATCAGCCATTTGCTTGACATTCAAAATTGTAGGTGTATATGCTCTTAATGCAGGAAGAATTGCCAGAACACACGCTGAAGAAGGGCATCTTACCCGAATTGAGGTGTTTTCCTAGTTTCCTTTTTATATTATCTACATTAAGGATCCATCATCTGTCTTCTTTTTTAAATAGTTGAGCGCGTTGTATCTTCATTTTTACTTGATGTAGGTGAGAAATAAGCTTTCTTGGTTGTTTTATCCTCAGTAAAAGCATTTTGCTGCAGCTTCAAAATGTACAATCATACGTTTAATGACCAGCCTTTCTTTCAAAAGCTCAAGGCGATAAATGTCAGAGTGACAAACGTCCTCATTCCTGTAAATCACAGTGTAAACAGAGATCGTTGTCACGAGGGTGACGAGGGCGCAACACACTGCACAACGCTGCAATTAACCCTCAAAATGTAGCATTCAGCAACTATGTGTGGATTAAAAATGTTTTCACCGCCAGGTCAGGTGGCCTGTAATCTAATGACATCATGAAAGAGTCCACATTCTGAGTGGGGTCAACCAATTACAGCACGGTACCACGATGCCATGATGGTGACCTGTGATCGCCATAGCGACAACGACAAAGCAGCGGGTTTGAAAAAGTAACGATTGATATGTTAATGAGCCTCTAGTAGAAGATTTCCACTGGCCTTGCTGAAGCCATTAGTGTACCTAATTAGGTTTATTTATCATGCCTGCTTAACAACGCCGAACAGTGTGTTGTTACCAGACAAAGGCTAAGAGCTTGTTCTGCATGTGTAATCAGGGAGTATTAGTCATCTAATAGCGTGTTTGCTTTTTGTACAAAAATTTGCATGTGATTGAAGTTCCTTCAAAGGTGCGTATCAAACAGGAAAGACTGGAGGAGGAGTGTTTCAAACTCTCCGTCTATAAACCTCTCGCTGTATCTCAAACGGAACACACTTGATCACATTTTACACGCATGCTTTCCTTTATAAAATGAGTGGCTGCACTTCGATGAAATCCTTTAATTATTCTCTCTGGAACCGATTAACCAACAGTCTTGAAAACATTTTGCTACTGCCAATACTCGTATACTGACTCCAAACCTGCCAGCAATCCGAGTGGGGATCATTTAGAATAATAAATGCCTCATTTCGCAATTATCTGCTTCTTTGAATTTTGAATTAATGAAATAATTAGCCTTGTGAATTGAAAATTAATTTTTTTTTCATTAATAACCAAACAAGCAGTCGTGGTTGTTTTCTTTCCTGTTGATAAGTAATTTATCAGAAACAGATAATGTGTGTATGACCACACAGTATATATATGATGTGGTTACTGACTGTGTGTACGAAGCAGTGGTCGCTGTCCTCCTGAGCGTACAGCACGCCGTCCTTGATGAAGACTGAGATGGCTCTCAGGATGAAGGACACAAACAGGTTCATGTGGATGAAGTTCCTGGTGCAGTGGAGCTTCCTGGAGAGAAGAGAGAGGAGTGGAAATATATCATATGTTATCTTGTTTTCACTCTTAAAAGCTCCTCAAAGCAAACTGATTAATGCAGCTGGATTTTATTGATTAATGACCAGATGTTTAACCCTGTACGCTCGGCTGTTTTGGCTTGATTTTCTCTCCCATCATTTACAAGCTTAGTCACAAAAACGCAAAATCTTACAAAGTATATTTGTCTAATTACTGGTCAAAATATCTCGTAACACTTGATATAAGACACAATAACCTAACATTTCAGTGAGATATGGGGACTTGTTTTTAGACAATGTATGTTGAATATCTTTTAATGTATTATAATAATAATAATAATAATAATAATAATAATAATAATAATATAAAAGAATACATATTTTTAAGTGAGTCAGTACAGGCTTATTATGACACACAACATTTCCTAATATTAGTGAAATATACCTCAAAATGAGTTTTCCCAGCTAATTTCAAGATCTCTTTTTTATCTTGAAAGCCCTTAATATTCCATCTTATTTCAAGAAATCTTTCACTTGTTCCATTGGCAGATTTCTTTTTTTTACTTATTACAAGCAGAACACCTTGTATTCACTGTTTTTTTTAAGCTTATTTTTGAAGTGGCCTTTTCCAGTACTCTGCCATATATTAGCATTTTCTGAATACGTCAGGCTACTCACTGGTACTCCAGGGCAGTTTACATGAAAACAAATGAACACTCTACTTCAAGTCCCCGATTTAGCATTTATAATCAGTGCACAACATCAATACATGGTTTATAAAACACTATAATTTAATTGTATGCAGCTAAAAGTGTTTATTAACGCACTGTATTTGTCAACAGTTTAATCTCTAGACATATTTTGTGTTATTACAACTGTGTTTCACTACATTCATCATTATTAGTTAATACACCGGCCCCCACTTACATTTATAAATACTTATATCCGCTAACAATTACATTATAGTGTGTTAAAAACCATTTTTTGATTGTTTATGTACTGACTATAAATGCTAAATAGAGGGATTTTTCAACACACAGCAAACATCTGTGTGTATATGAATAGAATAGAATGGCAGAAGGACTGCAAACAACTTATTGAGTTTTCTCATCATTTCTTTGTCTGCTGATTTATTTTCTTGATTAAATGATTAATTGTTTGGTTTAGGAAATGTGAGAAAAAAAAGAAAAAGGGCCATCAAAAGTTACACTTTCAAGTTGCTTATTTTGTCTATCACATAAGATGGAGAGACGCAGCAAATCGATTCAATTGAGAAGAAGCTGGGATGTTTGGCATCTTTGCTTGAAAAATTACAATTAATTAATATAAAAAGTATCGTTGATTGACTAATAAGCATATAGTAATTATTTTGATAGGACTTTTGATGCCTTGACTTTAAAAAAAAAAAAAAGTAAATATATAAAAAAAGCTAATTTTAATGAATTCGGTCACTCCTACTGTTTTTCTTTCTTATTTCCATTTGGGCTAAATTTGACAACATTTTTAGGATTTAAATGGTCAAATAAAATTCAGAGAACAACCATAAATGAAACCCTTTTTTCATTTCATTTCATTTACCAAACTAAACAAACTAGGGATCTGACTTTGTGCCGCTCACCTGAACCTGCAGAGAATGACCATGGCGGTAGTCAGAGACACCAGCGACGTGCTGTAGCCGACTGTGTACAGGGCCTTGACTGAGGCGTAGAACATGTCCTGATGTTGGAGACAGAGGGTTAGTCACGTGTGTCTGTGATAAATGTAATATGAAACTTAGATGAGGTTAAAGAGGTCGTACAGGTTTAGCGGTGGTGTTGTCATAGAAGAAGCAGACTTCCACATAGTGAGGGAAAGGTTCAGACCAGCCGTCCTCGGTGCAGTTACGACTGACCCTCCCCATCTCTGGAAATAAAAAGAATATGCCTTAGGCTGAACTGAACTGAAGGGAATTAATATTTAAATAAAAATTAGATCACATTAAAATGAGAGACACAACTGAGTTCCTCTTTCTTCTCACCGTCCTCAGGGTCCATGAAGTCGTGGAAGAGCTCTGGACAGTTGACCACCACAACTTCGCCAACGTTGGCCGCCTGCCAGCAGGTCAGGTTATCCCACATCCACGGACATGCTGAGGAGACAAGAGAAACACACCGAGGTCAGTATAAAGCTCCTGTCAGCATTTCTGTTATAAAAGTGACGAAATGATACTGACACTAATTGAATTGAATTGAACTGAATTAATTTGAATTCAAGGTAATTGAACTGGGTGGTATTAGAGTTTAATTTCCAAAGATATTGAGCATTTTCATGACACCCACATGGACAAAACTAATTTGATTACCTCTCTTAGGTAATAAGATTAGGCAGCCTGTGATGAAGCCTGAGAAACAAAACCCAGAGCAAAAAAAGCTCATTTAGCTCATGGTTCTGAGAGTAATATTTGAAGTTGACTCAGATGTATAGGGGCCCGTCCTGTCTTGTAATACTACTCGTTCCTCGAGAGGCGATAGTGAGTCACTGTAGCGTCCAGTCTGCCCTCAGTCCGACATGAGAGGATGAAGAAGTAGAGCTGTTGAAGGCACATGTCTGTGTACGTTTTGATAGTTTGGATTAAATTCAATGTGGCAGAAACAAGGAAACAAGTTTTTCTTTCGTCCTCCCCGCCGCCAGGAGACCACTTTGCCGGGAGGAGGGCAGGCGGCGGTTCCGGGAAACGGACCTTTGGTTGGCAGCTATGGCAGCTCGAATTTGGCAATTTGGCAAACCCCAGCACCGGGGGTCTGATCCTGGGGGACTTCCTGACGCCCTGCCAGATGAGCAAACTTTCTGGTGCTGCCGTTACACAGATCAGATCCAGCGCTCCACCAGCCCGCTGTTGCTGCAGCTGCTGACTGGAGGTCGGTCTCCTCGGGGCTGCTGCATGCTCTCCTCCAAGCGGGGTGGTCTCCTGGAGGCGGGTGTGGGTTGTTTTCTCATTTCTACTGCTTTGGATTTGGTCCAATGGACAAACTATCAAAGCATACGCAGACCGCATTGCCCTCTGTTAGTGGCACCGTAAACACAAAAACGGCATACGTAAACTATAGACTGACGCCACACGTGAAGATTATAAGATAGCAGTGTTATTTTGACCGGCCTTAAGTGTAAATTTAGATTTTATGGACCCCCTATTTCATCAGAGCACACGGCTAAGCTCTACACATTGCACCTTTAGCTGAAATGTTAGATTGAAATTCATGTTATCACACATACATACAAAACTGTTAAAGTTGTTTTCACGTAAGGAAGAAGGGACGAGTTCAAGGCAAATGTCCTTGTTCTATACAGCAACTAACAATGATCAGCTCCTTGTCTCCATATTACTGAGCAGCATGCTGTTAGTGTTTTTAGCAGACTGTTTAACCTCCTTGTTACTAATTAAATTTCACCACTAACACGGCTTCCAACAGAATATCACCTCTAGCACTCGAAAGGCGGCACATCAATTAGTACATGATGTTGATAATCATGGTGAGGTTAAATGGCAGAGCATTGTAAGAGATGTAATTCAGAGAGCAGGGTGAGCGTTTATGCAAGCGTTGGAATGAGAAGTCAACATGAATTAGCTGTGAATGGTTGAGTGTTACTACTGGTTTACTTTAGCTGAACTTTAGATATTTACACAGTTTAAACCTATAGCTAAAACTAATGCAGTCTAATACAACAATCTGCAATCAATTCTACCTTCATGAAGGTTATAATGTTCAGTTTAGTTTTTGTGTTTAGAGAGGTTCAACTTTATGATAATTTTGGAAGCTGCAGTTGGTGGAGCTGTTGGATTATATGTATCAATGAGTAAAACAGTTTCAACATAAAACATTATAACCTTCATGAAGGTAAGATTTGTTGCAGGGCTAATGTGTTAGACTGCATTAGGTTTAGCTTCAGGCGCACCTAAATTGGCAACTAAAGGTGTAGGATTCAAAGTACTCACATGCACTTTTGCATGGTTTCTTTTTATTGTCAATTTCATCTGATTCTATCCAAGCTGAATGTGATAGTCTACACCATAGACTGAATATAAAGACAGACGACGCATCTCCACTTCCTCCCACGGTACAAAAGTGAAGCCAAAATATCCCAGATACGGGAGCTGCCATTTTTAGATATTGACGTCATTTGGTGCCAGAGTTTGCGCAGTAGTGATCGGGAGGCTGGAGCTGTGGTATCGATGTCCCGCCCACACACCCGCCCGAGCCAATCATGAGACGAGTACGGCCGCAGCTTGCTAGCGTGAGCCACCTAGCTGCTACGTTAGCATCACAGTAGCTGTTTGGCTATGAAGACACAACAACTAACCATAATATCTCTATAACTACATTTATAATTAAATTAACACATTTAAGACCGTCACAATTAAGACTTGTGACGGTTAAAGAAAGTTAAAGTTACATCTCTCTCGTACAATTCGCAAGCCTCCGGCTCCACAACTACTTCACTCAGTGCAGCTGTCAATCTTGACATCTGACCCCCTTTTTATAGCATCAAATAAATAATTAAAACCAAACTTATCAGAAAAATGAACACTTGAACATACATCAGCGTGACAAGAACTACCTAAAATGACAGAAACCATCTTTGGGAAAAACTTAGTTGACATGTACTTTGACTTTTTAGTTTGGCCCATGTCCCATCCGCTAACATGGAGGGGGTTGGATTTATGACCTATACTGCAGCCAGCCACCAGGGGGCGATCAAGATGTTTTGGGTTCACTATAGGGGTGCTGTCATGCCATCCATCTTTATATATGTCAATGGTTTCCACCAATCTGGTATCGAAAATATGCTGAAACTAAATCTTCAATGACCAATTTCCTTGTAGTTTTTTGTTTTGATTTCCTTCTAGTTATCTGCCTCAATCGTTACCCGACTCATGCTCAGTACTCACATCCTGTGTTTTCCATACTGCCTCTTACTTAGCTTTGATTTCTCTGTGACGTCTCTCTTTCTCTCTTTCTGCTTCCTTGATGTCCTTTATCTTCAGGACCTCCCCATCTCTCCCCTCTCTCTTTCTCCATCTCTCCAGGTTTACCATTTGTGTATGCTCGGGTGGTTTTATAGTGCTGCAGAGGCCGGCACAAGTCTGATTGTAAGTGTGTTCACTCGCATGCATTTTGAGGGTGTTTTTGAGTAATGGCTGCATCTGTGTGTTTGTGTTCCTGGACACGCATGTGCATGTGTGTATGTGTGTGTGTGTGTGTGTATATTTGCAGACCTTTCTCTATATTCTGCTTGGCTCTCTAATCTGTTTTGGTTCTGTCTGGTGAGCCGGACACGAAGCCAATTACCTTTTAAAGGGCAAATCGGAGCCAAATGAGCCGCACTGAGCTACAGAGGTAACCGGCTTAATAAAGTACTCTGTCTGCATCACTGGCTATCTCACACAAGATCCTACGCTGAATCTTTACCGGGCTGCAAAGATACAGCATGGTATCCACACACGTACTACACATGCATATGGTGTAGAGTACACAAACACATACAGACATTGTTTCTCATTAAAGCTGATCTTATCGGACGACTGAACGAGATTTGTTTTTGTGTTCTGAGTCGTGAGGTGCAACAGTGGTAGAATACCTACCAGAGCTGATTTCTTCATTCATTCATAATTTTTGTATTAAAATTTTAAACACTGGGCTGAAAGGAAAGACATGTCACGAAGCTCCTGGAAAGATCTGCATGTGGATGTGATCCATTTGCTTTTGTAAGAATCTTACAAATGCTAAAAAAGAAAAGAAAAATGAAGCTGCAAAATTTTAGAAAATGCCCATCACAACTTCCTAAAGGCTGAGGCCAAGCATCAAATGTCTTGTTTTGTCTGACAGTTAATTCTAAATAATACAAAACAGGGAAAAGCTGCAAATCCTCACACTGGAGAAGCTGGAACCAGAGAATATTTGGGTTTTTTTTGATTGGAAAATTACTCACTATTAATCGATTATCAAAATAGCTTTCAACGTTCTGAATCGATCAACTGACTAGTCGTTTCTAAATTGAAAGGGTTTTTAAGTGTCCTGTTGGGTGACAGTCATTCATTCATTCTCATTTAGCGTTAGAGAAACTGTTGACTGAAGATGATTTAGTTCTGAGATAATAAACACTGTGCAGTGGCCATTTTACATTCATTTTGCACTGTGCTAAATTCAGCTGGATGGTGATTACAGCACCAGACAGCAAATCATTATGTAGCAATTTCACATGGCCTGCAGACTAATCTGAGGCCAGAGTGCCTCAATTAAAAATATAATAACAAATAAATCATGAAATATGCTTTTAGAAGTGGATCTTGATAAATCAGGAAAAAATCATCTGACCGGGCCAAAAACAGATCATCAGCTACAATATCTCTTTTTCTTTTCTCTTATTTATTGTTTCCCTGTCCTCATTTTGTCTTTTTCCCCATTTTTTTTTTCTTTTTTACTTTTTTTTTCAAGCCCCAAGTCTGATTTCTGCAAAGCAGGCGGTTTTATTTCCTCACCCACGATTTGCTGTCAGCAGAAACACAGAACGGTTCCTTTTAAAGGAACAAGAGGAAACAGGGATTGGTGAAAGGGTCGAGGCAGGCCAACACGTGTGACTATACGGTTTGGAAAATGGTACAAAAACAAACTGCAGAAGTTGCAGAGGAATAAGGGAATACAATAACAAGTAAACTATAAATAGAAGTGTGAACTTACTTATGCACATGAGTTCTGTGTAAATGAATCCTGTTCTCTAACCTTCCTCAGGGCATGAGACGATATAAAAAAGATTTAAATACACAAAAAAACTTAGATAAAAACACATTAAAAGAGCACATGCAGTTAGCTGTGTAGCACACAGGAAGACTGCAGGCGCGACCTTTGAGATCGACAGATGAAAAACGAGCTGAACTTACAGCTCCTCTCCTCTTCTAACTTGCTATCATACACTCTAAATCTTTTATGCTTCATGTTTTTTTCAAGCAGCCCCGTGGCTGTCGGTGAAGCCGTGAGTCACAGTGCAGTCTGGGAGATGCAGTCTGTTGGGCAACTTTGGCGCAGCGGGAGGGCTGCAGCAGTTGCTAATAAAAACCACGATCCATGGCCAAGAAAATAATTGCTTCCAGGAATCACACACCGAGTTTACTGTGTTTTTGGAAAAGGGACACGAGAAATGTGAAAGCAGCTCAGCGTGACATTACAGGCAGACATTTGGTTTGTGAACTGTACATCACTGCATGGTCGCCTGTCCTGTATAGCGGCCTGTCAAGGTGATGTATTTGTAATCTGAACATGGTAGAAAACTGCACTCATCTTTCATCCTTACATGTCCTTCTGTGACCTTTTCAAGCTCTGATTGGATAAACAGAAAAATGACTGATCGTTGAGTAGAAAAACAAAGCCTGTTTTTTTTTTATTTGCTCCTGGAGAGTTAGATTTTTAGGAGATGCATGACTTTCATCAGCCGCTCTGGGCTTTCTCAGCAACCCAAGACGTAAACAATTTAATCGCAGCAGCGGAGGCATGAAAACCTGCGACTTCATGCCAAAAATATGCACACAGAAGGATGCGAGAACAGGCACACACATGCATACTCACGGACACATCCTCACTTACTTAATTCAAGGTCATCGCTGGGATTGTGCATCACGATCCTCTCCATGCATTTCTCATGTTCACGCTTGATTATACAGTGCTCGGACTCTGAGGCCACCTGGAGAGAATAAACAAAAAACACACACAGTGTCACAATAAATATCGACTATACTGACACACTGCACCATTGACGATGGTGTTAAAAGCCCTAAAAAACAGTTTCTTGCTCTTGAACAAGAGGTACGACACAAACACAGTAATATCTGAAAAAGTTAAAATTATACTTTTATGCGACATTAAAGCTGCAGTTGGTAACTTGGAGCAAATATGATAAAAAAAGTTATTTTTATAAAAACTGTCACCATATCCTGACAGTAGTACATGAGACAGATAAACTGTGAACAAATCATGTTCCTCTGTATCCTCCTAGTTCTCCTAATGACATTTGTAAGATTTCACCATCCCTGAAGGAAAACAACCAATCAGAGCTGAGCTGTCTCTCACACAGCTGTCAATCACTGCTCTTGTGCTCGTGGACTCTGATCAAATGGTCAAACTAGGCAGCGCTGATCAAATATGAATCAATATTGCTACTGTAATGCCTATTTCTCTCCTTAAATGTTTTCAGAAACATCTTGTAGTGTACGGTTTAGCTGTCAAATGAGAAAGTTTGCTCCAGCCGGTGGGCGGTGCTTGCTTTTGGCTCCACTGCTCCTGTCTTAACACCAAAATCACTCTCTTTTCTCTTCCTTCAAAATGTTTTGATGACTCATCCTGCACTATAGTAGCTACTCGGAGTGATATCATGGGTCTGTGTTCTTAAAAAAACTTTTAATTCTATCATTCTTGTTCATTGCCTCCTGATATTAACAAGCCACTGGATGACGGCGTTGTAAGTGGATGCTCCAAATAGTGGTTCTCCAGAGATTCGCTAAATCACATCCACTTCTGAGCGATCAAATCAAATCCCTGCGCAATTTTATCCAATCCCTCTTTAACTTGTATCCCGCCCCCGTATTCTACTTCACTTCGAAGGTGTAGCGAGGGAAACGATTTACCCATAGGTAGCAGAGTTACTGCACGTCTGTCAACTTCTCCATAACTCTTCCTCTTGCTCCCTTAAAGCCAATCTCTGTTTTGCACCTTAGCGTTCATGCATCCCCCTCCCTCACCCTCACAGTGAACTGATAGGTGTAATATGTCCCAGCCCTCTGAGCCATGGCTGACTCATCACTCTCTCTCTCTCTGCCCTCCAATATGAATTCACTCCAGGCCTCGCTGCCTAGATAAGATAGGGCATCAACCGACTGTGAAGATGTCCTAGGATTCACTTCCTTTCTTCATCGCGCTGCACGTGGGCAGAATTTCCAAATGCAGCAGGAGTTATGTGAGACATCATCAGAGCCATGTTTTATCTAGATTCTGGTTCGATTCCATTTCCAGACAACACTTGTCAGATACTGGACGCTGGACAGAGACGGTCTCTGCCTCACCACGCCGGCTAAACAAAAACAAACACAGAAAAGATCTCGCCCACTTTTTCATGTTGTCAATAGTGTTTGATATTATTTAATGAAACTGGCATTGCTTGAAAGAAAAACCTCTTTGTACCCGTAGCAGGCATCCATGTTGCTAAGCAGCAGGTAACCAGCTAGGAGCCAATATATATTGTAGGCAAGGCTTCCCAGAAATGAGAAATAATTGGATGCAGATGAATAATATCTGTTTGGCATGAGTGCAGACAGGCCTGTAGGATGACAATATTAAATGTATTCTGCATGAATTTATTTATATAGGATCCTGGGTAACAAATTACGTATGTTATTTTAGTTATGTGGCTACTTTGTTTTTATTTTACTATAATTACATTTCATGTTTACTGTTGTTGTTCTATGCTGATCTGATGGAACAGAAACGTCTGCATTTACACTTCTACCACACACACACACACATAGAGAGAGACGCACACTCACTTGGACACATTCCTGAAGAGTGAGCCGCTGTAGCTGCTGCTGACGTTTGCACTTCTATGTAGGGGTTATGTAGACTCCAGGAAGTTACAGTATTGCTCCCAACCAAGATATTATCAACCCTCACACAACCCCGTCATACAACAGATAATCATTTTTACACGTTTTGCTCAGAGACATAATGTTTTAATTAGTGAGCCTTACATGTAACCTGACCTGCCGCAAGGTTTATTACACAGAACCGTCTGAGAAGCCGTTCTTGGAAATTGTTTGGAAAAAGGGCAGGCACTTTCAAAAAAATACTACGCAGGTGATTGGATGAACCGTCTGTCAATCAAACTCTTGCTGAAGCCAGTCGGGAGAAGAGCGAAAACATCTTTTCAATCGAGAAAATCCTTCAATGCCGTTCTTTGCTCTTCTATCAGTGAAGAAATACTCTCCAATTCTGATATAACTGATGCTGTTGCAGCTACGCTAACCTCTTCAGGAGCCGCCATTGTTGTTTAGAGCGAACAGTCGCCTCTCTGCATCGCCTCACACACACCTAAACCACACCCGTATAGCTGCCAGTAGCTCCTCACTGATTGGTCCGTGATCTGGCTTGCCGGATACAAACGCATTACTTGAAACCTGACAAGATGGATTTTCGTGTTATATGTGATCACGTAATTCTTCCAGCCGCTGTGCAAGTTAACCTTACAAATGCTAGTAGGCAGATTTTGCAATCTTTGGACTGAGCCATGCATGCTCTTTCATCCTGTTTCCAGTCTTTAAGCAAAGCTAGGCTAACCGTCTGCTGGCTGTAGCTTCATATTTAACAAACAGATTTGAGTGTTGTATCAATCTTCTAATCTAACTCCCCAATAAGTTTTAAAGGTGCAATCTTTAGTAAATCACTAGTTTGAAACTAGCTAATATAAATTAGAAAGAACTGTACACGCTTAATTGGATTTACCAAGAGCTGGTGCAAACCAATCCAGGTTAACCGAGGACTGCTAAAACAGGCACTATGACAGCATTGCATAGAGGACAGATCAATTCATTTTTTTTTTTTTAAAGTGTGCTTCTCATCCTCGTTTCCCAGTCACTCTTTTCCTTTCCATTGAACAGATGTCTGTCCAGATAAACCGTCCATTTGGTAGCAGCAGAGCCACGTTTCTCTCCCCGAGGCCATTTCCAAGGGCCAGATAAGTCAGTAGCTCCCACAGCATCCCATCAGCACAGATAATAAAACTCCAATTTGACGTCGCAGACCACTGGCCCACCGTACAGACCCGTTTGACACACAATGAGTACATCACAACAGACGTATCTGCCACATCAGCTGCTGAAGGTCAGCCTGAGACAGCGCAGTGCAAAGATGTCAGCTAGAGGAGCCCGTCACACATGTTTGGGGGCAGTGTTAACTTAAAGGTTAGAAAAGATGTTTGTGACTGCAAGGTCACATTGTGAATTCATTTTAGTCTCCTTAGTAACCATCATTAGACTGATACTAGCACATTTATTTCCACATAGACCAAAAACAATGTGTGTATCTGTGTAGCTTCACCAGGGAAACTGCTGCTGTGCCGCATCAGTGTGCTGGATATAATTCCTCCCACACATCTTGCACAACTCTTCCATTTTTTCGTTTTCTTTCAATGAGACCGCTAATAAAAGTGAGTCACAGCAGATGGATATGCAGCTCTCTCTGGTCAGCCGGGCCATCTGTTATTGTTCTAACAGGCGGCCAGTCGTCTTAGCGCAGAGCTGAACCAGGACCTGTAACGTATGCTGATGTGCTGATGCGGCATATGGTGATTTCCACGCTTCCAGCGCCTGTCACTAACACACACCCGCGAGAGTGTGCATATGAAAATAAATCAAATCTGAAGCTGAGTAGGAGTGGGCCGGTGATGGAGACATGTGGACACACTCACTCCCTTCTACATGGATATGGCTATACATTCCTGTATGCTCCTAAACACCCCCACACACACACACACACCTACACATGTGCACAGTACATAGATACACACACACACACACACACACAAAGTACTCACCAAGGGCAGCAGAAAGATTGCAGTCAGCAGGTAGCCTCTCATTGTGTCCTGTGAAGAGCTTGTATCCAAAAGGCTCCACAATATGTGTGTGTGTGTGTGTGTGTCTGGGTGTGTGTGTTCACAGGGATGCACTGAAATTGCTCCCCTCAGCGTCACCACACTTCAACATCAAGGGCTCTGAAATACAACACAGAGGAAAAATGTTCTGTAAGAAAAGAAACAACAACAACATAACAGGAGAGCACCGTCACCGTGTTAGGCAACTGCATCACTCTATTATTTTGTTCTATTAGTGAGAGACATAGTAAGGAAAGCAATATGTTGTGATTATATGATATATAACATTTTGAATTTTTTACTATCAATTGATATGTCTAAATGATTTGGAAACTTGAGCATTGAATAATTGTAGCAGTTCAAATCTTTCGGTTTTTGACACGCTGGTTGCAAAGTGTTTCTCTTTAAACAATATCCTCAATGTTACTTAACATAGAAACACAGGACTCTCACAGATGATGTCACAATCCTACAGCTTTATGTCATAACCATGAGTTGTAATACTTTCAACTTTGTTTCTGAGAAACCGTGTTTTGTCCATAATTATGGCACGGCAACACATTTTCACTCCCAACTTGTCAAATACCGATGTTTGGTCAGTGCCCCTCGGCATCGGAAAACCGACGCACGGGGTACCCCTCTTGAAAGGGACTCAGTGTCAATATACGCCCCTTACATGCATAGTGTCTTTTCACAATAAACTTCTGTTTTCACAGTAAGTTAAGTTTAGGCAACACAACCACTTAGGTAGGGTTAGGAAACGGTCGTGGTTGACACTGACTTCACTGACTAGTCACTCACAGGGTTGATGATACTAAACGACATCAATCACGAGTCACGTGACTAAAGACTGACTTGACAAAATAAGTCAACAATACTTTTAGTTTCACACGGGACATGAACACCGGTCTCCTGGTTGAAAGTCTTGTATGTGTGTTTGACCCATCCACCAGACCTCCCACCCGCCCTAGCAGACTCTCACGCTATTAATAGTACATCACTTGCTCCGACCATGGAATAACGCCGGCGGGGGGTTTACATTGGAGTTAGTTAAAAGCCTGGTGGTCACATACTGTTGCTAAAGGGTGCCTCCTTGCATTGTTTTCCATTCCCAAGGGGAAATTACCAAATGGCGGTATTTGACGTGAGAATGGGTTGGCCATGGAGTCGGCTCAAACTACTTCAGTACCCATGACCCTCAGCTGCCGTTGCTATGGAAAAGAAGCCAGTCACAGACGTGAATCAGAGCGTTAGCGAATTCAAAATGCCTTGTCTGCTCAGTTGAGAACAAATCACAATGCCATAGTTGCTGAATTCATCCAAAATTGACCCCAAATTTAAAACTGAATTCATTTAAACTGAAGGTTGTAAAAATCAGTTTTCTTTAGCTTCCACTTGCAGTTAGAAGCTCACATGACTACATTTTGAGCTCTGTGATTGGATGTTTCTTGCATTAATGCACCTCAGGAGTTGTAGCAAACTGATAGTTAGAAGTTTTTATCCACACAGGCATGTAACTTCACCTTTTTCTAAAAGAAACAGATATTTTTAGCCACAGTTATTAATCTTTTGTACTGGTGAGTGTGTACAAGAAAAACGAATGAGACTTTTACTTCTGGAAACCACAGATGCCTAAAATCGTTTAGTCTGTGGAACAAAACAATTTGTTGACTTAATAACCTGTAACTTTATATTTTGTCATAGATCACTACTGGAATTTCCCAAATGTCTATTGAAAAAACTGGGTCTGAAACAATAAGTTGATTAATTGATTAGTCTACTGACAGAATAATTAATCAGCAACTGTTTTGATACTCGAATAATCATTTAAGTAATTGTAATGATCTGCTGCTTTTTATTGTCTTATGTGATAGTAAAATGAGAATATTGAGGTTTGGGAGTGTTAGATGGACAAAATAAGCAATTTGATGACATTAAGTTGAGAAACAATTGATTAATCAAGAACATAATCTGAAGATTAAATGATAATGAAAACCGTTGTTAGTTGCAGCCCTACAACAAATAGTTTTTACTGCATTATCTTCAACTCTCACACACATAAACAGCCTTCTTCAGTGGGCATGCATCACTTCATATCCTTTCCCAACAGAATCCTGCACTCATAAAAAACCCCCTCGATCAAATCACAGAGGAAGCGTTTGTTGTTTTTCACTGAGGTGATATACGACCACAGAAGATGTGTCATCACCTGCACTCTAAATTAAAGCAGATTGTTGAAACAAAAGCATGGATTTATGAAGGACAAGTTGATTACCGAAGGCAAGAAATTTGGAAGGATCACATAAATTTACTTTAAGATAATAAAATTGATATTAAAAAAAAACCCCTGCACCCCCAACCCCCCTCCTTTTAGGTCTTACTCATCCACACAGCTTCCTGAAAACACAATGATTCTCTGCAAACACAAAGAACACTGGCCAGCACCAGCAGAGACACATAACACACATACACACACACACACACACACACACACACACACACACACACACACATCTAAGCTAGCTAAGCTAATTCATGCACACACACAGACAAATTCCTCTCTGTGTCCCTTCCCTCTAGTACCAAATCCAATTACCTCTAAAGCATCTCTCGGATGCTCTATCAAGTAATAGGACAAACCGTGCTCAGAGGAAAAATCCGGAGATATAGAAGAGGGATAACATGTGTCAAATAGGGCTGGAATCAAACTGTCGAGATACACGTTTTTAAATAGAAAAACACACCATCAGACAGACAGAAGGACAGAGAGAGAGGAACCTGCCAGACATGGTATCAATGAGCTCCATCTCTTTAACCCCAAATCTCACAGCAGCCATGTTGCTGGAGGCTCAAAAAGAAGTAAAAAAAAAAAAAAAAACAGTCCTTGGTATTTAGAAGAAATCAATATAAGGCTTTGGTATTGAGGAATCGCTGGTGCAGGAAGCAACAGAAGGGGCTCAACCATTGAAACTATCCTGAGGGCAAGAAAGCAGGAGAGTCTTTGCTTTGCTCAGCACTGAATACATGTGTAGCAGAAAGCATTGAAGTGATGGGAATTTAGGAGAAAATTCAGATGGTGTTCAGTCTGAAAATGGAGGAAGTGGAGCACTAAAAATGTGTTTTTTTATAGAATGCACTGATTGCTTTGTTTATTTTACCCAGTAATACAAAACACATGGTATAACAGGAGGATTTCCAATCATAAATAATGGCTGAAGGCACTGAATGTGACTGTCAAGAAACATCCACAAACAGACTCTAACCCCTTGATGGGAAGATTGGGATCCACATCAACTCAAATTAGCACAGGGATCTTGTGTAAGTGTATGTGTGTGTAGATGCAAAAGCCCTCCTTAATGATTTATCTCTATTGAAAGTTTTTTTTTTAAAGATCTGTCTCCACACATCAGCCTCCTCCTCTTTATGTGTGCTGAATTCCTCTGAACATCGTGGTGCATTAATAATTCATCCTCAGTTTACAACGACCCCAGTAAGACAAGAGAACGAGTCCAATTAACCCAAATGCAAGTCTGTTAATGCCTGTAAAGGGGGATTGCATGTCTGTCAGTGTGTGCAATCACCCATCCATTGAAAACCATTAGTTCTTGGCAGCTTTTGTTAATACGTACAGTTAATGTTCCTGTTGCCATGATCATACATACAGGCCATAATATAGGCTTCATGACAGGAATATCAGCATATCTCTACTGCAGAAAAGATTCTTATTGAAATTACAGCTGGTTTGTGGGAGAAAAATGCAACAGTCTTAATTACAATCAATCAGTGACAAATGGTTTTCTCCCTTGATGATACATAATCAATAAGCTAATGTTGCCCCAGCCTTTTTTTCCCCGCAGTTGTAAACGTTTAATTCATCAATGCATGTGGGTGACCTTCGCTTTGCACATGGAAAACATCAGCATCTACCTACTTAAAAACTCTCCCTCGAAATCCAGCTTGCTCTCCTGTCATTTCAAAAATAAATGTTTCAGTATATGTTCAACATATAGCCATGGGTTCCAGTGAAAGCCTTGTTTAATTGCAGCCAAATAATGTGAGTAAAAGCGCGCAGCACTCGGCGTTGGAAAAACAAGTCGAAGGAACTTACCGATGCGTAATTTTCAGAGGCGCAACATATCTACACATGGAGCCATCGGTATTCACGGACTCCACGCCGTGTTTTGGCTGTGAATTGTTTCCTAGAATCTCTTGTTTTTACTCGTCCAGAAAAAGAAAAAACGACAGGTGCTGCTGCTGTTGTTGCTTCTGCTGAAGCTGCTGCAGGAGACACTCACTGCTGCTGCTGCTGCTGCTGCTGCGGCACCACGACGATGTGGAGGAAGAGGAGGAGGATGGAGGGAGGAGGATGAGGAGGAGGAGGTTCCTTCGGGATTCGCACCTCGTCAGACACAGAGACAACAAAGTGAGACAACAGTTTAGTCTACAAATGCAGCCGGAGGAGGAGGAAGAGGAAGAGGAGGAGGAGATGTTTTAAAACCAAGTCTCAACTCTGGGATGTTGAGCTTAAAGGGAGAAATCATCATCGTCTACATGTCTTTGCGTTGCATGCGTGGGACTTAAAATAAACTATTCATACAACTCTCTTGACATTTTTTTGCTTCTGCACCAGGTCCGGTTCCCTGCTGGGTGCAATTTGAGAGGCGCTGAGTTTCGCTCCCGTGATGTGCGTGACTCACATCTCCTTTAAAAATGTAACATCTGAAACTCCCGCATGTGTTTCACAGTAATCAAACATAAATTGCTGGTTAGTCAAGCTGTACTGTGGGCCTTTTTTAGTCCCAAAAAAGCAGTGATGTTGCCATGAAATTGATTTGTATGTAGTGGCTGATGTGGCCTCTGGCTATCCTGTTTACTTTCAGCACCACGGACAGCGACCAAAGACTCGCCTCAGGGCATGGATGGACTGAACGTTAAAAGTCCTTTATAACATTTTATCTGCAAATAAAAAAACAACAGTCTATGAATACTAAGAGCTGCTTTAATTCAATCTCAATAGGACAGATCCATGCTGGACCCCTGGACCAGAGTCTCTGTATGTAGGGACTATTGTTTAACATTTCTTGTTGGAAAGTCAATCAAACGACTACAAAGAGATGCAAAACAACCACTAAGATGCAAAATTACCACAAACTGATTCAAAACAACCACAAAGATGCAAAATGACCACAAACTGATTCAAAACAATCACAAAGAGAAACACAACCACAAACTGACCAAAAACAACTACAAAGAGATGCAAATCATCCCAACAACAACAACACACAAAATTACCACAAACTGATTCAAAACAACCATAAAGATGCAAAACAACCACAACAATGCAAAACAACCACGAAGAGAGGCAAAACAACCACAAACAGACCAAAAACAACTACAAAGAGATGCAAATCATCCCAACAACAACATGCAAAATTACCACAAACAGAGGCAAAACAATTACAAAGATGCAAAACGACCACAAAGAGATGTAAAATAACCACAAAGAGAAACAAAACAATCATAAAGATGCAAAAAAACGACCACAAAGAGATGCAAAACATCCACACAAAGACACAAAACGACTACACAGAGACGCAAAGCAACATCAGACACAAAACGAAACAGATGTGCAAAACAACCAAAGAGACGCAAAGCAACTCAACCCCCCACAACACACAAACTTACCACAAACAGATGCAAAACAATCACAAAGATGAAGAAGGACCACAAAGAGAAACAAAACAAGCACAAACTGATGTAAAACAACTACAAAGAAACCAACAACAACTACAAAGAGACAACCATAAAGAAATGCAAAATGACCAAACCGACTTAAAACCACAAAGATGTTTGTAGTCACTCTGTGTCTGTTTCAGTCTGGGCATCTTGCCCAGGAGAGGTGAGAGGTCTTTTACATGTCTGTGTCCACGGGCCTGTTATCTCATAATCTCTCCATGGCTGCAGACTATTTGGAGTTACTTCATATTAGAATATTTAGAGTTGTTTATGTGGCATTACTTTATTACACTAAATAAACAATTCATAAGGTACAGCTTGTTCCTGCTAAGAACCAGGACTTTAAATGTGAGTCGTAACACATTTTTATTAATTTTCCAAATGTACCCGCTTCTTTAAAACTGTGTCCCAGTCTGCCCCCGTCATTCAGCTTCTAAACCCGCCCCTGGATCCAGCCTAGACAATTTCCAGTGGCAGCTATATGCAGGATAGTGTTTTGAGTGCAGGGTGATTGATCACCCAGCTGAGGCCTTTTGATGGGTTGGCCATAAATCAATGAGGCATAAAGAGTATTAAACCCTGCCATGATGTGGATATTCTCAGAGAACAAAACAGAAAACAGGAAAGGCCACAATAACTGACTCGAAGACACTCGCCCTATCAAAATGTTGAAAAAAAAGAGAGAAAGAAATCCATGAAAATGCCTGATTGGATGAAGGGTAGTGACGCATGTCTCCTGCTGTTCCTGGAACATTTTAACACTGTTACTGGCCTCAAGGACATCAATGGAAATGCTCCCATTGAGAGAAATTCAGAAATGCTCTGCTATTCAGCAATCTGAGGGCTATTTCTGTAGCATAATAGCAGGTTAGACAATGATCTGAGCCTTGTTTCCATGGAAAACACTCAGCTGCATCTTCCAGTGGCTTTGAGTGTTTCTGTATGAACTTTAGACAAGGCAGCAAGGCAAAGACAGTTGTGATCATTAGAGATGTTTGTGAGCAGAATAGAAACAGAGACAGACAAACAAAATAATAAAAAAAAAAAAAAACAACAAAAATAAAAAACCTTTTTTTCTAGATTTGGATTTTATTTTTCTGAAACATCTCCACAGACAGTGTCTTCTTTCTGGTCACAGCATAAAATAATCAATTTAAGGTTTCAGGCATTTACTCAAGGACACAACGACATTGGTGGTTAATACCATAATTGAAATGTCTGTCAGTGTCAAGGGTCAAACCAGCAACCTTCTGGCTATTAAATGACCTCTTGACCCCGAGGACAGAATATAATAGATGGATATTTCAAATATTTAAATGAAAACTTTCTATGGAGCTGGCTTAGTATAGTGGGATGTTGTTGGGTAGAGGAGGATTGTTGATTTTTTATATTGGACTAATTAACTGGATAACACGTTATTTTATTTGGTTCACATTGTAACCTTGGCAGTACAACCCATTTTACCTTTGTGGACCGATTTGTACCAGGCTGCAAACACGGTTATTTCTGCTGTAAAGTTGGGCATTTTAACATGGGCGTCTATGGGGATTAATCAGTGGGCTAGCTTTGGGTCTGAGAAGTGAAACCAATGCTGAAGTGCCTTAAACTTGCATTCTTTCTAATAGCCAGCAGGGGGCGACTCCTCTGGTTGCAAAAAGAAATCTGATTGCATAGAAGTCTATGAGAAAATGACCCTACTTCTCACTTGATTTATAACCTCAGTAAACATTGTAAACATGAGTTTACGTTCTCAATCACTAGTTTCAAGTCTTCTTCAATACAGCATGATGTTCATGTAGTAAATTATGGTCCCATTTAGAGTCAAATAGACCATAAAGCAGGGGATGCCTTAGGACAGGTCGCTACCACGGCGTTGTCCGGGCTGGGAGTTGTCAGTGTTTTTGTCTTAGAACTTTAACCCTTTCTCAGTGTGTTTTCAGTTCATGAAAGTTAATTGTAACATTTTGGTTACCTAAAAATGTCTTATTCAGCGTTCAGTTGTACTTAGCTCCAACCTCTTGTGTCACTTCCAAAATGCCGAACTCGAGGCTTCAAAATGACAGTCCACAAACCAATAGGTGACGTCACGGTGACTATGTCCACTTCTTATATACCGCCTGTGGGATTGATTCGCTTTTGGAGCCAGCCTCAAATGGCCATTCGAGGAACTTCAGCTTTTGGTGCTTCCACATTGGCTTCACTTTTCAGCCCCAGAGGTTTGAAGCCCAAAAAGTTTCAGATATGGTCAAATTAAATGCTAAACATATGTCAAACAACTAATAAACTGGCATGTCCAGCTGTCCTACTGTTTAAAGAATTAAGACACACTTAAATTATCATAAAGGATGATCGGTTGTTTTCCCCCTGCCTGCAAAACAGAGCTCATGGTTGTGGCTCCCAAGGCCCTGCTCCGGAAGGTTGGAGATCTACATCTGGACGTCGACGGCTGCTCTTTCTCCCCATCCTCGGAAGTCCGCAACCTGGGTGTCTGACTTGTCGGCTTCCAGTGTTACATGATGCAAACCACTAGTGTTAGTATTAAACTGTACACAGATAATAACATTAACCTGTTTTTTTAATGCTCTGTGCAGTTATGCAATTGATTTGAGAAGATGCCCTCGAACAGATGAGAAGAGTTTGTTTCCTGTTTGTTGCTTCATTGATATAACTCTTGTTTATGCTTCATTGCGCCGCCACTCAATGAGGCTCTCCACAGGACGTATCTCCCTCTCTCTGTCTGTCTCTCTTTTTCCATCACGCACCAATCACACCGTCGGATTGCCATGGCGACTCGTCTTCGACAGAATGTGGGAGGGAAGCATCAAGTGGTTGAGTGCAGAGCCCACCTACCCACCTCATCTCAAAGAGGACTCTGTCGGGAACCAGGCAAGACCTCATGCTAACCCCCATCCTCTCTTCATTCTCCTCCCACAGATCTGTCTCCCACTGAGTGTCCCACTTAGGTGATTAATCAGTCGGCTATGCACATGAGAAAAGGCAGAATTATGTCAGCAAGAGATACCAAAAAAGTTGAGTTACATGGGACAATTCGAAACCAGTTTTGACCTTTTACAATGGACAAAAAGTGAACTGGTTATCAGTTGCCAAAAATGGCCTGTAGATATAGTGTTGCAGCAAGTTTAAAAATCAAGAGGGTAGATGGTTTTACCTATTCCAAATCTTAATCCTTTTTTTAATTTAAAAAAAAAAAGGTGCTCTATATGATATCCTGAGCATTATTATAGCAGCAAACAACAATTTGCTATGTAAAGATATAGAGGAGTAATGTCTACCTGAGCAGAGAATGAAGTCACTCTCCCTCTGTGTGTGTTGTAATCTAAGCATCTCCATGCTTTGTTTACGTAGCCGGTCCGGCCGCACATGCCCGTTAGTGAACCGTCTCAGCTGCCACCATATTGAGAGCTGTGTAGAGGCAATCTCTCTATCATAGATCTGCTCTGAATTTTGAATTTAGCACCTTTAATAAAGAATCATTACTGTTCAGTAGGTTCTGCCTTGAAATGTTTAGGTGGCATTTTCTCCAGTTTTAAACCCTGATGAAGACCTGCAAAGGTTTATTTTAAAGGTACCTATGGCGTTTTCGACCACTAGCACTATGGAGCAATATTCTCACGAGTGGCTCATAGTTTTTGTGGGTGATAAGATGCATATACATCCCGCTTGTTTCACGTTATTCTGCACAATAGTTGTCGGCAGCAATATGCAAAGAAATCAGGGCTGTCCCAGTTAACTTTTTTTGGGCTTTGATGAGAAATATTTGAAGGTATTCAAAGCTTCATGGCACAGGCTGACTTGTTTCCATCTCCCCTGTTTCAGTGGACCGCTACACATAACAAACAGCGATATCCGTCTGAGAATAACTACTAATAATTCATGTTGAATATGAATAATGAATAATGATGTGGGATCATTTCTTATTTCATGGGCTATTTTGTGATTTATACTTTATTATTACATACTTTCATGCATCCGCATACTGATTTGGAGGCCGATTACCATGGCAATGGTCAAAGCTTCAAAGCTTTGAAGCATTCGGGTCAGCCCTAAAAGAAATGTAGCAATGCACCGAGAAAGGCAGCAAAGACGAGGACATAAACCTAAAAGTAAACAATGCAGGATTTAAAATATGCTGGAATAATCAGCTCTGCAAATGTTTTATGTGAAAGGAAATGCATTCAACTTTCAACCTTTGGTGAGTGACGCTGAATGTAAACATAGACTTTGTTTGTTTACAAGAAAACCCCACAGGGCACATTTGAGTTACAAATTGCTCCTGCTGCTATGTGTGAATTTAGCTTTTTTTGTTTGAAGAAAAGGCCATTCTTTCAAGTAAAATGAACTGCCATATTGGCGTTAACCTCTGCAGTTTACTCTGCAGATGCTTTGTGGCTTGTAAACAACTGGCCTAACGTATAGCGATTGGATTTCTTGCAGCAGTGAGTGACGATACATACTTTATATCTGCATGCCGAGGTTCATCTGTCCATCATTTTTGGTAAAAAAAAAAAAATTCTCACTGCAGGACATCACTGCCATTATTTTGTGTCATTAGAATAGGTGTTTTTAAATATTTAACGTGTTGCGTGTAGCATGTTAACATTAAAAAAAATCACTACCATCATTGATTTTGATAAATTAACATAATTACCACAAACAAAGAGATCACCGCCAAGACGATTGGCAGCTTCAACCGGCCTTACCGCTACATTTTGTGTGCTACCGGGTTAAGATTTCACAGGAGGTCAGTTGGATTGCTTTATGGCGCAAAAAAATGAAGGAGGAAGAGGAGGAGGGCTGCTGATCCTCCAGCATAGAAGGACCTAATGTTTTCTCGCAATGGCAGATGGTGAGATGAGCAAAAGGGCTGATGGAAAATTTTCAATTCTCAGTTACGAGCTCTCGCCCTCTTTCTTGCTCTTAAAAACGAATGCCTGTGGAGAAATGCCAGGCAGTTGGAGGGATGCAGCGTGGTTTGTGGGAAATGTGTCCTTAATTTTATGATACCATGGTCACACCAACCAACTAAATATCACTACCATGTGAGACGAGTTGAATATGATCTCATTTGGTCACTTGTTTTTTAAACAATACATTGGGCAACAACTTTTTAAAAGCAAAATAGAACAATATATTCCTTGTTCTTGCAAATACACTGGTGACTGGTGATACAAACCAATTTATTCTAGGACTCTTCTACTACAAGTTATTAACAGTAAATTGAGAATGATATATTGAGGGTAATATGTAACAAATAGAGACTTTCATGATGTTTAAAGGGTCTTTCACAGGCTTTTTTTCTGAAGCCGTCAGTATCAGTATAGGGCCTGAACCTCCATGTTGTTCCTGACAAGTCTGTTTAAAAGCATTTGATTGCCTTTAATGTGTGGCTGGCAGTGTGAATCGACTTCTCAGAGCATGCTGATATAATTGCAGGTTGTCAGAGAAAAGAGAAAAGCAGCTCAACGAAATGTTCTGTAATGGATGACACATGTCGTCACGAGGTCCTTTCACCAGTGTGGGAGAGGAGAATGACAAATCACGCTTCAGACGACTCAGTAGGGGAGATTTTAGTGCATGTGAGAGTGTGTGTGTGTGTGTGTGTGTTTACTGTATTTATTGTTGGGTACCATGTTCAGGCATCTAACCAACAGTGGTACATAACAGCAGATAAATGACAACCAGCGTCTACTTGTCAGTTATAATTTGTGCAACAATACAAAGATATACAAATGGTCACTTACTGAAAAGAAACAGCTGAAACATTATGCAGAGTACACAGGACTACAGCAACTTCAATTAATCTGTGCACATAAACACTATTCCTCTTAGAAAGTATAGTTCCCAACCTTTTTTATCTTGTGACCCCTTAAAACAAAACAATGTCTACATGTGAGCCCTTCTTTACTGGTGGCATTTGTCTACCGGTTGTAACCAGTTTTCCTATGTTTTAATAATTTTTAAATGGCGTGAAATGCTTTAAATTATTCAATAATTAAAAAGAAATAGCAGTCGAGGAAAGTCAAAAAAAAATGAACATAATTTGATGTAGCAGAAATGTTTTTTTTTCATCCATATCTATTAATAATCTATAAATAATACATTTGTGACCACTTGTGAGGGTCCCAATACACACTGTAAGACTTTAAAGGTGTGGTAAGGGTCTGTAGGATTTGGTGGCATCTAGTGGTATGGTTGCAGATTGCAACCAACTGAGTCCCCCTCCGCTCACTCCTCCCTTTCCAAGATTGCGGTAACGTGAGCCGCTGAGTGCAAAACCGTGATAACGGCGTTTGCCTCGCTCAGAGGCCACCCTTACCATAATAACAATACTTTAGGAGCAACGGAAGTCAGACAGCGACTGGTGGTACCGCGGTTTTGCATTCTGCAGCTCACGTTACCACGGAGGACCCGCTCCTTATGTAGATATGAAAGGCTCATTGTAAGCTGATAAAAACACAATGATTCTTAGTTTCAGGTGATTATGCAATAATGAAAACATTGTTATGAATACTATATTCATTTCTGCAAATAGACACTGGAACTTTAAAAATTATTTTGAGAGCAAAGGTTGTCAGCTTCTTACATGCCTCTGTAACTTTCATTTTGGAAACAGGATCATTTTGGATCAGCTTTACACATTAATCTTTGTTAGAAAAGCTTTTATACATCTACCATGCAAACTCTTTCTTTTCTCAAGTTGATTGGAGACGTTGTTCTGTGGCTTTTGCAAGCCAAAATACATAAACTATAACATGCGGGACCAATTAGATCATGGTTCTGCTTCTCTACACTGTTGTTATTGTAAACATTACATGGACCATCAAAGAGATGAGTTATGCTTGATTGTGTCTCTAATATTCCACAAAATACTGACATGGGAACACGCACAAGTTCAGCACATAGTTTAATATCATTGTTTTCTCTGTTGTGGTTTATGTGCAGGTTTTAGTGTTAAAAAGAGAAAATACAATGCATCCTATTTTCAGCAACCAAAAAGAGACAAACTCAATAAGCAGCACATTGATATGTAAATGGTTGTAACACAGAGGATCAGAGCAATATTCAGCAGACACGAAAACCAGAAATGAAACCCTTTAGATAGCTCTAATTTCATATTCAGCGTGGCTCTGTTTATTTTAAAACAGTGTGACATTCACGTCTTTGTTTTATGACTTTTATTTTCCTCATGATGGCAGGCAACAGAATTACAAACTCTTTCAAATGGCGTTTCACAGGTTGTGTCTAAACTTAATGGTTTGTTTGGAACATTGTGCATCTCCTGCACACATTAAGGTTGAGAAAGATATAATTACGGGTAATTCCCACCTCCAGTCAGTGAATAATCTCCCTAAATGCACATTTTACTTAGATGACGCTCGCTATGAGTAAATCTGAACGATTTTTCTGCTGCAATGTGTGCTAGGATTTCCCATCTTTTTTCCCAGCGGCTTAGGATTGCACCTACAGTACAGGCATAGAGGGTGCTTTTTTCAGTTTCTTTTTATATTTTTGTCAAGACTTACTTCACTACTGCTGGTCATTCTCAACATTTACTCACAACATCCTCAAACTTCCGTCAAACAGGTCTATGTATGAACAAAGATCACTATGCAGTTGCTCAGTTGATTAATGGTTGTCATGTGCTACATAGTAATCACTGTCATTCTGCTTTAGACAACTAATTATAAGGCAAGTGGAAGCCAGCTGTATGACCTCCGGGCTTTGTTCAAGCAGCTGGAGCTTTCAATACGCTACAATGACCATTTGGCCTTTTTCCGATGACTGCGATCTCATGAATCTCCTGAGGCTACATCACAGAATTATTACTGAATGCTACTTGTTGGTGATCCCTGAGAGGACGCATCCTAATGACCTTGTTGATCCCCTGACTTTTTCTCTCTAACGCCACCATGAGGTTCACATTGGTTTCGAGTAAAATATCTGACCTTTTCTTAACTATTAAATGGACCGCCATGGAATTCAGACAATCATATTCCCCCTCGGTATGAATTGTAACAACTTTGATGATCTCTTAACTTTTCATTCAACGCCATGATCAGGTTAAAAATGTAATTCACTCAATAGTCTGGTTCATGGCCGGCAAAACTAATGGTATTCCCATCAGTCAGAGCTGCACTTTGCATTTAATGCTAATTAGCAAATATTAGCATGCTAACTAATTAGCTAAGATGGTAAACACAATCTCCTAAACATCAGGATGCTAACATTGTCACTATGAGCATGTTAGCACACTGGCGTTGTATGAGGATGCGTTGCAGGCTGTTCTCATACACTGTCCGTAGCTACTGTATATCTACGAAAAGTAATGCACTGTAATTCATATATAATACAGAAAATCAATTTGTATGTAGTCCATGCAATTGTAAACCAAGTGTAAAGAGTGACAAACGACGCATATGGAGGAGGCCGGGGTGGATGGGTGGGTCAAAAGACACGGCTGTTCTTATTCTAACTGAAACCAGAAGACAACGTTGATTTATTTGTCACATAACTTCCGTACTTAAGTGACGCCGCTTCCAGAGTTATTTTAACTTCAAACCACAATCTTTTCCTAAACCTAACTAAGTAGTTTCCTGTGAAGACGGAAGTTTATTTTGAAAAGGGTATTTGCATGTAACAAGCAGATATTAACATCTGTTGCTGGACATTTGTGGGAAAACAAACAAAAAATGAGGAATAACGTTTTGTAAGATATCATACGAACCGTTGTATGAGGATACGTTGACTACTGCTGTGCATAATGCCTCATTTGCACTGCATGGCATGGCACAGCTTGACTTGACTCGCCTCACTAGGAACCGTTCATTTTTCATTTGCAAAAGTTGTGGATAGTACATGGTACCTTTTTTGAGACCATCGCGGTTCCAAGCAAGCTGAGCAAATACTAGAAGGTGAAGTTAAAACACTGCAGACCACTGATCGGTCGGAGAGAATCATCACATGTGCAACACGGGACATCCATCAGAAACCTGCCATTTTTTAATAGCCAAGCTAACGACCGCATTTTTTTTTATTGACTTGACCCAGATTTTAAAAGAGCCCCCAAAACTATGCCATGGTCAATTAATGAATTGCAGACGTTCCTCTGTTCGGTTGCTGATGAAAAGGATCCAGCAAGAGAACACACTGTGTTTATGTTGCATTGAAGATGATATTGTATCAGCCGTGTCGATCAGCTAAGAATCCCGCCTACATTGACTGTACTGTACTATCTGCAGTGGGAAACAAAGTCACCCTCCCTGAGCTTCTGAGGAGAACTAGCTATTATTCATTAGTGTCTTTGAGTCTTTAAATGGTGTAATCACTGTTCAGTTCATACACCCCCGCCTAATCATGACTTCATTCAGTAATTGTCTCATCTTTTGTCTCTTGTTGCATTTATCATTGATTTTAATAGTATGCCTATTGATTTTATCATCACCACATTTGTGGATTTAAAGACCTAATGGAGTCTTTTAACATGAGAGACTTAAAGTGACCACATATGTCAAAGGTGGACGACAACCGTCACTGCGTCTGGGACGCCTCACGACGTCAAAAAGATTAGTGCGTTTTTTTGCCTTCTCTCGCCGAGTATGGCAAATTCCATGACCTGCTGTGTCACGTTGACCAATGAGAGCACAGAGCACTCTTCCACACTGTAAACATGGTGACACGAAAGAGGAATGAAGTAGATGGTGTTGCTGTGAAACAGAGGGAAGGTTAATGTCGTTTTTTTTTCTTAGGTTTTTCTCAAACACAAGATAGACAGTGTCATATACACCGCTTTGGACGCCAGTGTTTGTTTACATTCTTCTTCTCTGAAGTCGGTCCCGCAGTAAACAGCAACAACTTAACAAGCCCTTGGCATCACTTTTTGGTTGCAATAAACACTTGCCTCATGTTGTAAAGTAAACAAAAACATGTGCTTTGGTTCAGGCAATAAAACTGCTATGGTTAGGTTTAGGAAAAAACAACATGGTTGGGCTTAAAACTACTAGGCTTGTAGAGTGAAAATGACATTGAACGTTGTGAGCACGGGACACGAATGAACAGTTGATTGTCACATCACAACTTCCCTGAGTGTTTATATCGACGCAGATGAGTTTACATTGTAGTGAATGGAAAGCCCAGTGCATCTCTTACCGACGCTAAAGGGTGCCTTAAATGTCGGTATCTAACACCAACGGCTGTGACAGAGAGTCAGTACTTGACGCCATGGGAATGAGAACGGGTTGATACAGTAGGCTTTCATGTCTTTGAGCCAAGACTGACTTCTTCTTCTTTGTCTTGTGTTAGGGGTCACCACAGAATTTATGACTGTAATTGCCTTATCTGACACAGTGACCATCGTAACAGACAAACCTATTGTGTAATCTGAACCTGCCTGGCATAATTAATGATTATGTCATTAATGATTCATTAATCATCAGGTCGTTCCTCAGTAACTCCTCACATTTCTACCTTAAAGTGTTATCAAAGTATAAATTGAGATTATCATTTTGCGTTCAGTGTTGCATCCACAATGCTTGTCGTCTGTATGTCTGTTTTGGATACAAATCAATAGAGTAATCTTTGAGAATAAAAACATTCAGCAGTTTTAAATAGCACACATTCTGTCAGTCACACACAGTATGGATGTGGCTCCCACGGCATCAGAGAAATCAAGGAACGCAACGTCCCTGTTGTCATGGAGACCAAAAGAGTATGGAGGGCTTTATATATACAGTATTTGTTGGTTGTGTACAGACTTGAGATGACAGTCTTTACCTTTAAGGTCTGACAGGAAAAGAGAAATGTATAAATACTCTGTTTTTGTCTTGTAGTGACACTTCCACCCTCCATAGAGACAAGTTTTAGGAAGAGAAATTCACATCAACACGTTGGCAAATGTAACTGAGACATTTCATTTTCCTTCATCCCAGTGCAAAAAAAACAGAAAAGCTACCAAGCTGATTTACTTCAAACAAAGGCCCCAGTATTACAGCTAATATGTGATGATGTCACCAAAAAACTGTGAAATCAGTAAATGGTTTGTCTTTGTGCAGACGACTTGGCGACTCGCTTGAATGCTCAAAACAGACACACAGAAAGGGCTGCCCAGATCACCTACTCTACAAATAGCTTGGCGTACAAAGACACACAGCTTTACTTAAAACTGTTAATATGCAGGAGGATTTTGACAATCTGAGAGGAGCCTAAACTTGTGCCTACTCCTAGCCCATGCTCTTGAAAGGGGTACTTCAGCAATTAAGAAGTGTACTTCCATAAAGTTGGGGACTCAGAGGAGACGGAGTTTTAATAAAACAAAAAATTGAAACAGCAGAAGCCTCAAGCTCGGCATTTTCTCTTGTTATCTTGGTATCTTGTTTTTTGTAACCAGACGTTACCCGAGAGGGTGGAGCTAAGTACAAACGAATGCTAAATAAGACATTTTTAGGCGACCAAAATGTTACAATTAATGAACTGAAAACTGTCGAAGGGTTTAAGTTGTAAGACGAAAATGTGGAAAACTCCCAGACCGGACAATGCCGTGGCAGCGACCTGTCAATCTCAAGGTAGCCACGCCCTAACGCCTGCTTTATGGTCTATTTGACTCTAAATGGGACCATAATTTACTAAATGAACAGGTTTAAGGCACTTCAGCATTGGCTTCACTTTTCATACCCGGAGGTTGCCCACTGGTTTGGCCACAGATCTGACGAAATAGCGGATGTAAAAATGTCAGTTACACTTGAATTTTATTGTCAGAGTTACACATTTTCATGTGTAAAATTGGTGGTGGGTCCCTTTAATGAGTGAATACTGCACAACCAGCTTGTACATGCACGTTGATAATGAAAAAACAGATTAAGGTAAATTATTACTGCCTACACCTAACTGGAATATATTAATTGAATTAAGGTTAAAAAAAAAAAATAGAGCATGCATAATACAATTAACACACCTGAATTACAGCACTCAAATCCTTACTCTGGCATGTACAACACATATTAGTGGTTACAGTTGGTGACAGCAAAGTGAAACCAACACAACGACTCTCAGATTCACATGTTTTTTAAATTTCATCACTAGAAAAGAACAACAAACTCCCTGGTGTATGTCTCTTATTATATTTTTTTTACCACTAACATGTTTTCTGGTTTCTTCCATCCTTCTGGACATTATAAACTGGTGTCGGGGAAATCAGGTTGCTGTGATCCTTGTAAACACTTTAATCAAATTATTGCAGTTATTTGTTTAATTCACAGTGATTGGGGTCTCTGCTTTAATCAAGCTAGTACTCAATCTTGTAATTTACACTAATTGGGCTGAATGTTAAATGCATGGAAAGTGGGCAGCACAGGAGAAACGGATATCATCTGGTGGATTAACTAGGTAAAAACAGTATTATCAATCTTACCAATCATTTCTATCAATCACAATTATGCACATACTTATTTATTTACATGCCTACATTAAATAAATGTACACATACCCAAATAATTACCAGATTTTTAAAATTTCTCTTTAGCTGCTGTTGGAAAAATGTGTTTATATGGCACATACTACAACAAACAAGACACCAGTTACATAATTTCTCACGCTGTCATATGTCAAAGGATCTAAGCTCATGCCGAGATCTTTATTTCACAAAGAGATGTTCCACCAAAGCATCAGACTATTAGACAGCACACATGAGAAGTTCCTTCCTTCACACACACAGATGTTTGGTTTGAATTGTTGAAGAAAAGACATGCCGTGCAACTTGAAAGCTTAGTGATGCGAATAAGCATGAAATGTTGGCAGCCTGCAACGAGCGCTGAGTCTGGTGAGATGAGACAGAGAACAAGTAAAAAAAAAAAAAAAAAAGGAAAAAAAGGGTTCTGGTTTATACAGCTTGTAAAATTATGTGAAGAATATAAAGTGTCACATTCAAGAGCGGAGAGGAAATGCTGTGTGAGGAATCAATAATCTGTGTTTTACTTTTTGAAGAGCATATATACAGTAATAAGGACATTACATTTCTGAGGGAACGCACAAAATAGGGTCTATGTAGTTATATTGTTGTGGGCTTCAAAAATAATAGTATTGAAATAGTACTATAAATTTAGATTTTTTTCTTCTTCCCTCATTCGGGGCATCGCTATGGATAGATGGCGCCTCAAGCATTCGCCTATAAGGCCGGCTGTTTGAAGGAGTTGGCGGTTCAGCGTGCTGAGATGCCACCAAAACATTAAAAAGTACGGCTACACGTCTGTGGCATCTGATAACAAAAAGTGCGGTGGTGATGGCATTTCAATTCACATGATGGGTATTGAATGAAATAGAAAAGCAGGAGGGATCAAGTAAAGTACTCTATTGGTATCAATATCACTTTAAGGGTAATGGTATTGGCACTGGCATCGTAGTTATTTAAATTAATAATAAATAACCCTAACCCTAATGAAAAACAGCTTCACAAATTGTGACCGCAAGCGAATATGTTCCACCCTGCAACTTATAGAAATGAGCAGGGAGCAAAATCCAGTGTTACCAGCCCATTAGTCTTCATTATTTACAATGCTGCTGGGACATAACTTATTTTGTGTACTTCAACACTAAGCTGTTGATTCTATTTCTCCAGAAATAAAGTGGTACCCAAGCCCACCTAGACCAAATTGGGCCTGTGTTGCTTGGGTTTTGGAGCGCACCTAATGGTCACAGTGTTATGTTAACCTGCCCTATTATATGCTGTAGGTGCAACAAAGCTAACAGGAGAGGTGAGGAAGATGTCAATCAATGTTCATGCCCACACACAGTCCTGACTAGACGTCAAATCAGACAAGTGAATAAACCTGTGTGGGTGAACTATGAGTGTGTCAGGGCTTTGATGCTGAGTTCCAGACAACTCGGAACTCAAAAAATTCCGACCGCCTACTAGAAGAAGTCCAATGGACGCCACTCAAAGTCGGAGTTCCTACTTAAAATCCATCAACAATGGAAGCGCACAATGTAAATGGTAAACCATCAGCTAAAAGGCAACGTTAAGTATGTTGCCCTGTATTTAATTAAAATAATACATACTATCATGTAAAACCTGTGTTGTATGTAAATTGATGTCAAAATATGTTGCCATGTTATTACGTAGCTTGTTGTAGTAAACAAAGTTATCTTCTCTGCACAAAAGTTATTTGGTTAAAAGTCAAAAATGCCAAAAACACTGTGGAGGCTGCACTGCTGAGGTTTCAACTGTGTGTACACTTACCAAAGAAACATCAGTTTGTCACGGTCAGCCATGGTTTTTAGTTAACGTTTGGCGTTATGCACCTGGAACGCTTGGAGGTCGGAATTTTCAACTGGGAGATATACGGCCTCCGAGTTGTCTGGAACGCAGCATAAGGCTAATAAGGTACGATCACATTACGTTTCCGTTCAACAAAATCGATCAGCATTGTACGAAAACGACACTGCAGTTTGCGGTGATAATGTACTAAGGAAAGCAACATGCTAGAATAACAAAAGCCGGGAAAACAGGAAGTGTGTTCTTTAATTTGGCCATCATTTGGGCTTTAATATAAGTGAATGAGAGACAGAGCAAATATTTGTATACCTGAAATATAAAGTGGCCATACCTTACACTGGAATCTTTTCATATTTACATTTATGATGATATTCGTTTTTAGGTTTACAACAACTCTGAGTAGAATATCCAACAATTCGATATGGTAAAAGAATGGCATTATGGCATTTAATTCTAATTTAAATGTAAATTGCACCCTTAATTTCTTTCATTGGAGCATCTTTTCATGGCATTTTACAATATTTTACAAAGGCAATTTAAGGATGTGGTGAAAGAAGAGCCAGGGCTGCTTTAACCTGACCACATGGTGCTGAACTGTAAGTCACCAGCAGGTTAACATGGATTAATCTCACAGACAGACAGACTTTGTCCCCTTGCAAAGAAATATTTCTTTAAAAAGCCACTCTACATGTAAGATGCATTACAATATCAATTGATGCTCAAATCCAAAGCTGGCCAAGCCTTTTATGTCCAGTCCTATGACAAATACAAAATGAATTATTTCTATGCTATGAGCTGAAGTGTCCACTTCCTAGTAGGCTGAAAGGCTTTCTTGGAGAGGACAACCTCATTTCAATCAGGTGAAGACTCGTATGAATTGAATGGTGATTTATTACAAAGTGCATGAATTATGAATAGTACATTCTTTGGCGATTTAGACCCGATGGGAAATAATAAGGGGGAAGTGAAGCTGTAGTAGGATGTAGGATTATTCCCCCGGGTCTAGACACTGGTGGTGGTGGTGGTGAAGGTTGATGCAGATCCGATGAATGAAGTGGAGCAGGATAACTCTGATGTGATTAATCTGGAGGTGATGGGGTGGTGGAGGGTCGCATCTGTTAGTGCTGAATGCTGACACTGAAAACCACTGTGTTTGTTGACGTTGTCAGATATGGCGAGGCATGGAAGTACATTTTTAGGTACATAATAAGTTAATAAATTGTAATTTTAGTCATATATTGTTTTTCTTCGTGATTTCAAAATATGTCTGAAGAAAATGTTGATATTCCCAACTGCTTAATCTTTTTCCTCTGTCATTATTCGTTTGCATTTACTGCATTATGTTACCCACTTACTGGCTTGCTAACCTTGGTGGCTTCTAGATGCCGACAGTAAAGTTAATATTGCCATTGCTTAGCAGCGGTGTTCTCACGATTTAACCACTTGAATGCCGAGCATATCGTGTACACGACTTCCCATGTTGTAAACACAAGCTCACGAGTTTCATTTGAAGGCACCAGTAGTCTTGTGGCATGCATGGACTACAAAAATGAAGGATAAGAGATACAAATGTATGAGACAAACAATGATGAAACATAAGACTTTCATGCTGCATCATAGATTTGTGCAGAGAATCACAGGCACAATCTGTACATCAATTATACATAACAATTTTAATCTGTAATAATAGCTTTACAACACACACACTGTTTTGACTATCGATGCCGTCCAGGTGGAATGATGAATATATGAATTCGATTTTTCAAATTAGGAACACATGCATCTTCTTTACCTTAATTAGTTTAATCTGGATCATCACAATATTTGAACCTCAGCTTGACAAGGTTTAGCTTTTGTTCTTCATCTATTTTAATGTTATGTATTTCCATGTATATGTACGATGTGACAATGCAATAGACATTTATTATTTAGACTACACCACGTAATATTAAACATGAATTTGGACTACATCTCCAGGCACGTGCTAATTAAATCGGCGACTGTGCTTTAACCTGCAAATGCATATTTTAGCAGCTCCCAGGGTACAGTTATTGTCACGTTTCTCTCGTATCTATGCATAAATGTATGATCAGAGAAAATCTTCCCTTTGCGTACATGTAGCACATTAACCACGCAGTGAGTCTGTTAGCATTATTTATGTACAGAGGTGTCTGTGTCTCTCAATACAAAACAGATACTGCATTTCAAAAAGAGTTTCATGTGAACATAGATGTGTGTGTGTGTATGTTAACTTATAAACCTTTCAGTGGTTCCCAGTTTACTTTACATGTATTGTCACAGCATACATGTACTTCATTAAATGTTAAACTTGGGCCTAATGAACCCATGTGGTGCTCACACTGTGATGCTTCTATTTCGGTAACAGACAGGGCGCTTGGGAACATATTATTAGGTCACAATATCTCTTTGCAGTAAGTTCAGCTAAGTGCACAGGAAATAAAATATAAAAAACATTTCTTGTGACATCAATTGTATTAAATTTGGAGTAAAAGCAGGCCTTTTCTTGCTAATGTTGATTTAAAATCACTTGACTTAATGGAAAAGAAAAAAAGTAAAGTGTTCTACTTTCAAGTGATGGGGGAACGTTTTGTACAATTTCCTAAATGTGGTTTGGTTCTGTGAATAAATTTGTGAATCATGTTAGACAAAGGTTTTTTTTTTTAGATATTTACATATTTTCGCTACAAGCCTGGAAACATCATCATGCACCTATTTACTTTCCACCTCTGGTATTTCCACACAAGGACAAACATCAAAAGGATTTTTCCCATTGCTGTTCTGTAACTTAACACAGTGTAAATATTTAGTGTTGTGGCCTGATCTTTAGTAAATGTGCCAATATTTAGAAGTAAACACTGTGCATGTGGGCTTTGTGCAGCACTGCAGCTTCTCCATGTGTGTGTAAAGATACAGCACTTTGATGACAACATGTTAAATGAATGCTGGTATCGCTGACTGCAGTTAGTTAGGCAGAGAGATATCAAACAGTGCAGCATTTGATGTTAAATAAAACATCAAATAACAGCTAAGAATTACCAGAGTTTATTCTGACTTTTGTCACATCTATGCCAGGACTGTATGGACGTTTCAGTTAGATGTAAATAAAATTATAAACGACCACAGAAATAATAATGATGACCTTAAAGGTCTAGTGTCTATTTGGCGACATCAAGTGGTGAGATTGCAGATTGCAACCAACTGAAACTTCTCCCGTGAACCAAGCAGTGGGCAACTCCAGGGTCTGAGAAGTAAAGCCAATACAGAGGTGCGTTAAACCTGCATTCTTTCTAACAGCCAGCAGGGGGCGACTCCTCTGGTTGCAAAAAGAAGAAGAAGTATATGAGAAAATGAGCCTACTTCTCACTT
Source organism: Sebastiscus tertius (assembly GCA_916701665.1). Lineage (NCBI taxonomy): Eukaryota > Metazoa > Chordata > Actinopteri > Perciformes > Sebastidae > Sebastiscus > Sebastiscus tertius. Next base: position 43,368 of record CAKAOH010026960.1, on the reverse strand, counting down.
GATTTATTACAACTTTAACCCTTTCACAGCGTGTTTTCAGTTCATGAAAGTTAATCATAACCTTTATGGTCACCTAAAAATATCTTATTAAGCATTTGGTTGTACTCCACGCTCTAGTGTCACTTCTGGTTGCAAAAAACAAGATGGCAAGAGCCAAAACCAAGATGGCGAAGGCCAAAATGCCAAACTCGAGGCTTCAAAACAGCAGTCCACAAACCAATGGATGACATCATGGTGACTACATCCACTTCTCATATACAGTCTATGGTGCCAAGCACGTAGGAGAACTATGGTGGCTGACGGGAAAATGGAAATGGCCCTCTCAAGAGTCCGTGTTTGATTTGTTTTGGGCTACTGTAGAAACATGGTGGCCGGCTCCGTGAAGAGGATCCGCTCCCTATATAGATATAAACAGCTCATTCTGAGGCAATGAAAACACATCTTTTCTTATTTTCAGGTGATTATACACTAAAGAAAACACACTTAATAATATTATATTCCATTTCTGCCAATAGATCCTCCTAATTGTTACACACTGTTCCTCTAAAGCTCGCCTGGTTACAAATCTCTGATCTGACATCTGTTCTCCTGCTTTCACATTTGCTCTGGTATTCAGATAGTAAAACTGAAAAGAAATGTCAATTTTGTCTAATTACCCACCTCGACAGCAAGTCCATATGTCGTCGGCTGCTATGGCAATACATAAACATGACACACAGTGTAAAGAGGACAGAGGAATCTCACAACACTTAATTAGGACAAAACTCCAACAATGCGCCGCCTTCTGCACAATATTGTTAATCAAAAGAGTTGCTTTGTATCACGTTTGGCTGAAATTCATATCACACAATTTTTTTTTTTTTTTTTGTCACTTTGAATAAGATCCTTGGAGGTTTAATGGTGAAGAATATTTGTTCCTGTAATGGTTCTTAACTGTTTAGCACTTCACAGAAGTTGAGAAGTTGCATTCTCTCAACACTGATCAGTTAAATAATGTATTTTTTTTTCCCAGGATGACAAAACACCAGCCAACTTTTTTCTAAAACCCAGCGTTTGAACCAGGAAATAAAGATGATTTGCAGCTAGATAGATAAGCAGCAGAGCAGTTAACTTAGTACTCTCATAAGGCTGTTCTATGAGATACAATGCATACAATGCACTATAATTCATATAAAACCCACGTAATCAAGTCGTATGTGATCCACGTAATTGTGAGCCAGGACAGGTGAAGTATAAAGAGCGAAAAAGTCTGCTTAGGAAGGAGGACGGGGTGAATGGGTGGGTCTAAAAACATACGACTTTCACCCAGGGGATCGCTGTTCATACACCGTGTGAAACCAGAAGTCAGCGCTGACTTATTTGTTACGTAACTTCTGTACTTACTGTAAGTAACGCCACTTCCGTAGTTATTTTAACCCAAACCACAATCCCAATCTTTTCCTAAACCTAACCAAGTAGTTTTGTTGCTTAAACACCACAGGGGCTCGCACAGGCGTGCCGAACGCTTGTGTTGCTGGACATTCGTAGGAAAACGCATGAAAAATAAGACTGTAACTTTTTGTAAGATATCATTCATGACTGCTGCTGAGGCTGATTGAGATGGACTGTAGCAGTAAGAGTAGTCACAACACAGCTACTGAAGCCACATCCATATAGATTCAACCACAAATGCTGCTGAACGATCAATAACCATCCACAACCAGGCAGAGCTGCTGCATCTGTGTTCACAGTGGCTGAATACTATCGGATATCCGCCGTTTGGGAGAGTAATGAGTAATATGTGTGTCGTGTATACTGTCACACTATCTGTGGAATCTGCAGAGCGTTTTCCTAAACTGGCAGTGCATTATAACTGGACTGGACCAAACAGTTCCTATGGATCATGGGGGGATGCAAAAGTTATTGTTAGTAGTTCAGAAAAAGAAAATCCACTTTGACCCTTCAGGAGCTCCTTACCTTTGACAGTGACAGTTTTCAATTTTATTTTCACAGTGTGGGATTTCTGGGACTCCACACAATGCACCTGTGCACATCATGTTATTCGCAAACACTCACAACTACTTTAAAACATTCTCACAGGCTACGTTGCGTAAATCAGCAGACATTGTGGATGTCTTGCCGATGCAACGTGTTAATGAAAAAGGAACACCGTCGCCTCCTTTGAAAGCGTAGAGGGACAATATACACACTTAAACCTCTCCCCGAATGACGCCACACACTTTGCTGTAAATTTTATCGGCCACAATTACTTCAGCTCAGCTCACCAGAAATGATAATAATAACTGCAGCAGGTCAGTGACGTGAACGGCAAAATCAATGGCTATGCAGCACAATGTTGCAATCAAAGCACATGTTCATTTCTACCTCAGCCATTCAATCATAACTCCTTATCATCAGATTGCCATGGCAACTTGGTGCACTATGTGTGTGTGTGTCTGTGTGAGGGACAGAAAAAGGCCAGAAATATCTGAGGTGACTGGCCTTCATCATTTCAGGGACACAGATGAGAGAGTACAAAAAGAAACTTGCAAAAGCTCTCACCTGTCAGATTGGCTTTGAAGTTCAGGGAAGGAACAACAGGATCCAGAAGATGGTGGGGAAGAAAGGAAGAGGGGGAGAGAGATATTCAAAGTCACAGAGAGCAGAGAGGTGCAAGATGAGTGGCAAATGGAGGACAGTCTGGTGTTGACAGGTGGTTTCAGCTGTGCGGGAAGTTGAAGCGAGTGTGCCAGTAAAGTGACATGGACGTCATGTTCTCAGTCCACAACGGAGCTGCTTTTTCTCAGCCCTCTATCCTTGTTTGAATCATATTTATGGATGTAAACAGTGACAGCCAGTAATATCAAATGACATGTCTCTGAATTGATAATGAGATACAGTATCCATGTTTTGTAAATCACAACACAAAGGGCTTTTAGTGCAATTACTGTACCTCTTCTGTTTAGCACTGAGTTGCTGTCAGCATGTGTTAATGGGACTTTCTTGTTGCTTCACTTGCACAGTACAACATACACTCACCGGCCACATTATTAGGTACAAGGTGTACCTATTAAAGTGTCCGGTGCTAGTACCGGGTGGTCTTCTGCTGCTGTAGCCCATCTGCTTCAAGGTTGGACGTGTTGTGCGTTCAGAGATGGTATTCTGCATAACTTGGTTGTAACGAGTGGTTATTTGAGTTACTGTTGCCTTTCTATCATCTCCAACCACTCTGCCCATTGTCCTCTGACCTCTGACATCAACAAGGCATTTCCGTCCACACAACTGCTGCTCACTGGATATTTTCTCTTTGTCGGACCATTCTCTGTAAACCCTAGAGATGGTTGTGCGTGAAAATCCCAGTAGAGCAGCAGTTTTTTAAATACTCAGACCAGCCCGTCTGGCACCAACAACCATGCCACGTTCAAAGTCACTTAAATCCCCTTTCTTCCCCATTCTGATGCTCCGTTTGAACTTCAGCAAGTCGTCTTCACCACCTCTAGATGCCTAAATGCATTGAGTTGCTGCCATGTGATTGGCTGATTAGGTATTTGTGTTAACAAGCGATTGAACAGGTGTGCCTAATAAAGTGGCCGGTGAGTGTACATCTGCCCTACAAAGCCAAACGCAGCAGCTACATTTGGTAAAAGTTGAGTTAAGACCAGAATCCGCCTTTTGGAGATTAGTATTACCATTTGAAAATGTCATTCCACAGAAAGCTGGTTTAATAGTCTCATGCAGCTTACAAGAGTACACAGCCATGCTAGCAGAGCTACAAGGCTGTACTTTGGCAAAGCGATGCTTTGAGCTAAAAGCTAACATCAGCATGCTAATATCTTATAATTAGCACTGAATAGAAAGCACAGCGGGGGCTGATTCCCAGACAATTAATCCTAATGACTTTTGTGATCCTCCGACTTTTTCTCTATAGCGCCGCCACAAGGCTCACATTTGTGGTTTTGAGTAAAAGGTCTCAACAACTATTGGATGCACTGCCGTGAAATATGTTTCAGACATTCATTCCCCCTCAAGAGGAATTTCAATAACTTTGATTATTATTCCTTAAAGCAGCAGTGGGTAGAATTGGAGAAAATATGATTCAAAAAAAGTTATTTTTATAATACGATCAGTATATCCTGACAGTAATGTATGAGAAATCATGTGCCTCTGTGTCCTCAGGTGTCCTCCGGTGCTCCTAACGGCATCTGCAAAATTTTACAGACTGGAGGAAAACAACCAATCAGAGCCGAGCTGGAGCCTGCCATCTCTGAGCAGCTGTCAATCACTCGCGAACTCTGATCAAACGGTCAAACTAGGCAGCGCTGATCAAATATTGATAAAATATTGTTTAAAAGCCTGAAAACAGAGCCATGAGGAGGTGCAGAAGTCTAGTTTTCTCTCAGAACACTTGAATTACAATATGCTGAAAGGTTATTACGGCATGGTAGCGACCTGTCAATCACAAGGTAGCCACGCCCTAAAACATACCCTGCTTAATTGTCTATTTGACTCTAAATGGGACCATAATTTACTAAATGAACATCATGCTGTATTGAAGAAGACTTGAAACTAGTGATTGAGATCATAAACTCATGTTTACAATGTTTACTGAGGTAATAAATCAAGTGAGAAGTAGGGTCATTTTCTCATAGACTTCTATACAATCAGACTTCTTTTTGCAACCAGAGGAGTCGCCCCCTGCTGGCTGTTAGAAAGAATGCAAGTTTAAGGCACTTCAGCATTGGCTTCACTTTTCAGACTCAGAGGTTGCCCACTGGTGCTAATTAGCAAATGTTAGAACACTAACATGCTGAACTAAAATGGTGAACATGGTAAACATTAAACCTACTAAGCATCAGCAAGTTAGTGTTGACATTGTCCAAAATGGGGTCAAAATAGGACAAAGTTTCTGAAACCTGAAAGCTCATTTTATTCAAAGCTTGTTACTTATGAAAGGTGAGGTTTTGATCTGGAGCCGTGGCCAGTCCTGTCCTAACCATCTGCTGTGCTCTGAGGGCCGGGCTGCTGTCAGCACATTGTGCCCCCGACTGCCCTCCTGTCGCTCACACACACACGCACACAACACACGCACACACGCATACACTTCCTCTCCTCTTTCTTTCCTACCTCCTCCTCTCCTCTCCTCTTGTTGTCACTCCAGCTGGTGGTTTTCAGTGAACACTGTCAGATGCTGAGCTCCCTGGTGCGGAGGCGAGGAGTGAGGAAAAGAGGACGAATGGATGAATAAAAGATCACAGGACTAGCTACAGTATTACCCTATTCTGTTTTCCAATGGAAAAAAAAAAATACTCTGACGCAGATGCACATGAAATGAAGTGTTCTGAGAGACAGTCATAGGATATAGATGCAGTTTTGAAAAACATCAAAATACTTCAAAGGATTCTTCAAAGGTCCCTTGGTGCAGGAGAGCATAAAAAATGTAATGACTTTTTGTGAAATTTTGGCATCTGTGGTTTAGTGGCCATTGTGTGAGCTCTGTGAAGGCTTTATCCTTGGATTTGTTGATGAAATTTGACTTTCAAAATAAATAAATGGAGCTCTTTCCTCTTTCGGTTCAAGTCCATGTGTCACACTGCTCTTTGTTTTATTCCTAACAAACCACTGTTGCTAGGAGCTTTAAACTTTCCCAGGATCTTTCCTCTCCACCAAAAATGCAGTTTTATGAATTACTGATAATTTGAGAGGTTTGAATTTCCATCTACTGACTCATTATTTTACTTTTGTACTTCTTATTTGGGATATTGGAACCAGTTGAGCTTGGTGCTCTAGCGTATCAAGACATCTTCTGTTAACGCCTATACAAAACCAAAGAATAACATCAATTATTTATTTGTGTACCTTCAAATAACATTTTTATTTGCAAATTTTGCAAAATTATGTTAAAATGCAAAAAATAACAGCTACAAGTCTTATCCCTGGCTTTTTCCAAGTAGCTCACTAATTTAAATGTTTAGCCATGTCATCAGCCATGTCTAAAGAGTCTACATCCACACTAGCTGCTCTGTGAGGCTGTACTGGACATAGCGATGTTGTTGGCGCTTGCTCGCTCTACATAGACATGAACGAGCATCGCTCAAAACAGTGAGGACGACACACGTCAGCTAAAACCATAATATCATTCTATATATCACCTGCTTGGCAGTAATGTTAGCTGACCAGATGAAGGTCTCTCCATGAATCACTGCTGATCCTAGTGTTGGCTTTTCCTGCTTTAGCAAAAGCGAGTCGGTGCCGGTGCTGAAGCAGGAGGAGAAACGTTATCGTTTCCCGACTGTGCCTGCAGGGAGACACCGGCACCCGGTCAGAGAAGGTAACGTTTCTCGCTGCGGAGCCCCGTCACTTCACAAGACACGGGAAACCTCTGTTGGTCTGGAGGAGCTGCAGCATTTAGTTCTGCACAAACATCCACTTTAGCATTCACTAGATATTCTCAGAGCTAAACTAACTCTTCTGCAGTGTAGAGTGAGCGCGCGTTCACGTCTAGAGGTGGAGCGAGAACGCGAGAACGTGCGTGCTGTGTTAGTGAAGGCAAGCAGGCAGAGGAGACGAGACAGCGGCCACACGCGAGCGACCCGGTACATTTATATGCTTAAAAAGTTACAAACAGTCCCTTTAAGTGGTGACAAATCCTTGAAGTCTTCTGCTTGAACTCCAAAACCTTCTGTTCAGATGATTCCATCCTCAAAAAAAACCATCATCTCTGACAATCACACAATTTTGAACACAAAAAGCTGAATTAGGAGGCCTCGCTCTGCGTAAACACCACGTCCTCCCCACCTGTACTCCCCTCAGAATGAAAGCGAAAGTAATTGTGTGCTTTTCCTCGCCCTGAGGTCCACAACGTTTCATCCCCATGGTTCAACGTGGAGCGCGCTGTTGTAATTAGCGGGGTTAATATCCCGGGCAGCATCTCTAAATTAAATCTCTAACTCCATGGCGATGCGGCTGAGTGATGCACCTGTTCACGGTAATTACAGATGCAGCCTGGGAGTGTGCTCGTAATGAGTTAGGAGAGTCAAGGTTGAATCACTTTAAAGGCACATCCCACCACTTTGCCAGCAATGTTTGTTGTCTGTCTACATGGAAATTGAGTCACCTACTGGGAAACAAAGCTTGGAACAGACCCACTGGATGGTTTGAAACCCACACTGATGTCAACAATTGTCCTAAAGCTGCAGAATGACGTCCAGACAGGTGTCATGGCTCTAAGGGCGGCAATATCGGTCAGTCAAAAGATCCACTTTGATTCAACCTGAAATATTTCAACAACTATTGGGTGGATTGCCATGAAATTTGTAAAACAATTCATGGTCTCCGGTGGATGAAGCCCACTGACTTTGGTGCTCACTTAACATTTCATTTAGCTCCACCAGCAGGTCATTGCAAATTTTGCACAGACATATATGGTGTATGGTTCCCAGATGATGTATTCTGATGACTTTGGGGTTCCTATGACTTTTCCTTGAGTGCCACCACAAGGTTGACATCTTCGGTTTTGAGTGAAAATCTTGACAACTGTTGGATGGATTATCTTGAAACTTCATAAACAAATCAGTGTCGGCTTTACGTTGTGTTTAGTTCTATTAATATTAGCATACTAAGATGGTGAACTTGGTATCTGCTAAATATCAGCATTGTGAGCATGTTAGCATTGACATTAGCATTTAGCTCAAAGCACTGCTTTGCCTACGTACAGCCTCACAGAGCTGCTGTAGACTCTCTGTGTTGTTTACTATTAGGGCCACACTTTAACTGAACCTAGATATAGTGTTGAGATCCAACGTCCACAGCTACTAAATTCATATTTTTAAAATGTTCCTTATTAGATTGAAGAATCATAAAAAACACAAGACCTGGCTTTGCAATATTGAAAAGATTCATTAGAGCTACTAATGTGCAAACAAACCCAACAACAGACAGAAAAAGCAAACATACTGTAAGTGGCTAAAATATAGTGATAGGTAAAGGCAACATGTTTCAAACTCAGCACTGTTTCTTTGGTAACAGGAGATGGCTGAGTACTCCTGAAATTAGAAACATGGAGGGAAAATGGGGGGGCAAAGATACAAGCTCACCTGTAATAGAGCACATGATGTGAGAAGCCACTTGAAATGAAATGCACAAATACACACAGACATTATGTGAATAGATGATGTATGTGTGTATCTGCACCATTAAGTACTGTAAAAACGAAGCACAAAAACAAAGCAAAATAACAAAATATGTCAGAAAAAAGAACCAAAAGTTCATCATGAGTTCCTCTGAAGCTAAAGTATTTCACAGAACAAAAATCCATTTGGCTTATGCCCGGAGCAGAACTTGGTTTTGGTGGGAGTTTAATTGTCTGTATAGCCTAGAGTTTTAATATTGTGACTGATGAATGTCTATACTCCAAGAACTGCTGATGAAGAGTCGCTAGTTTAATGCTTCTTTTATGCTGCAGTTTTGGGCACAAAATGCCATAAACCCATAAAGGACACATACAGTTCGAGATTCAAGATGGATCAAACGTCCACTTTTAGGATTGATTAACTTCGGTTTGTGAGAACGAGTGATGAAGGTATAGTTCATAATAATTTTAGGTGTGATTTAATAACACTACTCACTAATCAAATGTAAAATGAAACTTGTTATAAGCAGTAAAAAAAAAAAAAAACATTCTTGCTCATCATATACTGTATATATGTAAAACAAAGGTTAGGTTATTAATCTTCATCTTTAGCACTTTTGATGAAAGCAGGTCTAAGACATGCAGGAAAAACATCATAAGAACGTGCAATCAGACACACATAGTACAATTCAAATGGCATGAAATCTAGTGACAAATGGTGGACGCGAGCAGCTGTACCAGCTGAACTAAATGTTCCTACCAGGGAACAATTTAAAAAAGTCTAATTTGTATAATTTTGTCCTGAAAGAAGGTTGTGTTCCTTCATTTAGCAGCTTGAGATTCAGAATGAGGGGTTGAACAGATTATCGGCCGTAGTAACAAGAATCTAAACAGTGTTTTTGTTGTAAGTCGTGATCTAAGGGAAACGTGATCTGCCCGAACAGCTTTTATCGTTTATTGCTTCGCAGTGATGTCATGATGCAGTCTCAGTTTAAATTGAAATGTCTCTTGTTTTGTTTTGACAATCTCCCCATATTAAAATGAATGCCATTACACCATAAAGCCTCTCTGTGGCCCTGAAGTCCTCTCCGACGTATCCCACGCCCTCAGATCTCCTCAGACAATTTTCTCCAACCCTTTGAGCCCGGCTCTCTGTGTAAGTATGTGCTTAGGCAAGACGGCCTTCTGCACTAATTGAAGTCAATGACACAGGCTGCAGGGGCGCGTGAACAAACTGCGTCTCCATGGAAACACATGCTGGCAAGTGTGTCCACAGAGGAGCCTGCAGGGCTACATTGGAATTGCGGTGTGCACCAATCTGAAGCCCATTACTGAAAAGAGGCAGCCGGAGACACAGAGAGGGACTCTTATTGTCCTGCTTTGCCTCACTGTATGTGGTGCAGAATATCAAGACATTCCAACATGGGAGGGACCCATAGGAGAAAGAGGAAAACTATCAGGAGAGAAAAGCCAGAAAACTGGCACATTTTGTAGCATGTTAGTAGCAAAAAACTTAGATGAAGACTGAGCAGACAAACAGAAAACGTCTTCCTTAAACAGAGAGTTAGCATGTCTTTTCAGGAACAAACCAATAGGAGACAAAAAAAATCACAATTTGATACTATTTTTATAAATTTTTAGTGCCCTGGTGACCTCTAGGATTTGGGATGTGGATCATGGGCTGCAGTGTCCCTGATCAACGTATCCACATGTACAACGGTTCGTATGATCTTTTGTTATTTTTCATGCGTTTTCCTACAAATGTTCAGCCCCTAAGGTGTTCAGACAAAAAAAAACACTTTGTTAGGTTTAGGAAAAGATCGTGGTTACATGGAATACGAACAGCTGTGTCTTGGATGAAAGTCCTGTGTTTTTGGACTCACTCATTCACCCCGGGCCTCCTTCCTACACACACTTTATCCCTCTTTATACTACGTCACCTCTCCTGGCTCACGATTACGTGGGTTGCATACGACTTGATTATGTGGGTTATATACAAATTACAGTGTATTACTTTTCAAAAGTGTAGCTATGAACAATGTATGTGAGCAGCAGGCCATGGTTTGTGTCTGGTTGGGGAATTTTATTACATGTCAATCCCTGCCTCTCTCTCTCTTCCCCATTTCCTGTCATCTATCTACCGTCAACCATTAATAAAGGCATAAAAAAATCCAACAAATAGTTTTCAACTTTCAGCCTAAACTGTATACCGTCCATAACTTGCTCAGAAAATGGAAATTTTAACATCGACAGAACAAAACTGGATAACGTGTGATATAATCGAAAGCTCCAGCTACTGAGTGGACTTTGGAAGGATTTGTCAACTGCTGTTTTTAATGTAAAAAATGTAACTACTTTATATTTTATGTTGCTCTCCATCGCCGTTGTTCACAGTACAGTAAAACCTGCATACTTTAATTGTGATAAATTTACTTTTATATCCATGACCATCACACACACACACATTCTTCTTGGGTTGAGGTTGTTCACCCACCAGCACCATGTGATCACTCTTGTACAACCCCTCATGTAAAGGTCTGACTATGTGCTTATTTTGCTTCATATTTAATAGATAATGACAAAAGACACGGACTGACCTGCAGCTTGACTTCCACACAATGCATGCTGGGATAAGCTCCAACCTTTTATGACCACACATACTGTAGGAAGAAGGAGAGACAGTGTCAAAAGGCTTTTTTACCAACATTAAATTAGTTTATGCATTTCTAACAAGCAAATATTATTCATTCCAAGTTACCGATATTCACATTTTTTTTAAATTCCAAATACCTGCCTTATTACAATACAGAGGAGCAACACTTCTGATGTTCAGCTTGCAAGAAATCTGGTGAAATACAGAACTTTCTGCATTTTTTTTATCCACACAAATAAATAAAGGGACCACTCATAGCTGAACCTGCTGCATCAACACCTAAATATTATCCCACTTTCCTCATTTTCAACTAGAAGAGAAACAAAATTCAGTTCTAACAAGTTCAAACGTTCAAAAAATACTGTTATCACTTTGTGCCACTTGAGGCCGCCAAGTGTAAAGTCATCTCGAATATTTGATATCATGCCAATAAAGCAATCAGGAAGTGCTGCAAAGACAGAGTTATTAAAACAGAGGGAATTCTTTGCATGTGTGTATTTTTAAGCTGCAACAAATTGGCCAAAGCAGTTCAGATATTCAAATTTAGGAAAGGAAAACTTGCTGTCTTGTTCTCTCAGAATAACGTCATTGCAGGTAGTGAATGTCAAGGTTTTTCAGCTTCTCCACTGCCTCTTTGTGCAGTGACCCTGCTCCAATCAAAGTCCCACACAGACACACACAGATGCTGCGGCCTCTGCGCTGCACTTCATCCCCAACAAATATGCACTGTACTGTTTGTACAAATGTGTTCACTCACTGTATGTGTCAGTTTTTGTTCTGTATGAGAATTCATGATTTTCTTTAGACACCATCTCGTCTTATGTTACTTTAAAAATAACATCTCTGATCTTTTGAGATGTTGTGGGCGGAGGTTGCTCTAACTGAGTTGCCATGGAAACAGTGGCCATCAAGCTACCATTTCACTATCTACCTCTAGATAGAAGAAAGGCTGTAATGAACAACTATCCCCCCACCCCTCTCCTCCTCCTCCTCTCTGCTCTTTTCCATCTACATGTGATTTAAGATGGTAGGGATTTGTGGGTGGATCAATGCATTACTGGAAAAAAAGGGGACTAAATATGGCTCAGCTGCTCATATAAAGACACACATATATACATACATTATATAGATTACTCCGTCCTGTATCTCATCATGGATGTGTTTCAGTTAGTGATCACCCTGCTGGATCTGTATCCCCAGCCTTCTATAACTCTTCCACATTCATCATAACAACTCAGACAAGGCTGGCTAAGAGGCTGCAGGGTCGTAACTACAGAAACAAAAACTCCAGACACGATGGATCATAAAGAGCCGGGGGGGAGGGGGGTGGGAGGGGGGTGATAAACACATCACTACTTCATCTGATACATGCGGCAAAGAAACACAAATTTAGATGTAGGAGCTGGTGACACTGCTCTGAAAATACTGCAGTAATGATACTTCAGTCGGCGACCACTGCAGGAGAAATGCAAAGAGATGAGGTCACCATCACTGACTCACATCTCTCATCAGTGGTGGAAGGTAACTAAATATGTAGATAGTATGATACAAACGGCTCATTCTAAGGTACTGAAAACAAAACAATTTTTATTTTCAGGTGATTATACACTAAAGAAAACAACGCCACTAATTTCTCTAACGCGTTAATGCAATTGATCTTTCGGAGCATATAGCAAGCTCAGTTTTAAAGCTAGAGTTAAGAAAATAACACTTCAAACTTCGACAACATTTTGGTGAGGAAAAACTGGCATGGCCATTTTCAAAGGTGTCCTTGACCTCTGACCTCAAGATATGTGAATGAAAATGGGTTCTATGGGTACCCACGAGTCTCCCCTTTACAGACATGCCCACTTTATGATAATCACATCCAGTTTGGGGGCAAGTCATAGTCAAGTCAGCACACTGACACACTGACAGCTGTTGTTGCCTGTTGGGCTGCAGTTTGTCATGTTATGATTTGAGCATATTTTTATGCTAAATGCAGTACCTGTGAGGGTTTCTGGACAATATTTGTCATTGTTTTGTGCGTTAATTGATTCCAATAATAAATATATACATACATTTGCATAAAGCATATTTTCCCACTCCCATGGTGATAATACTTGTCAAATACTTGACAAATCTCCCTTTAAGGTAAATTTTGAACAGATACATAAATGCATGATTAATTTGCGATTCATCGTGATTAATCATGGACAATCATGTGATTAATCACAATAAAATATTTGAATCGATTGACAGCCCTGATACTTATTAAAACTATATAACGTTTCTGCCAATAAATCCACCTAAATGTTACACACTGTTCCTTTAAGTAGCCTACATTTTGCTATACTTACTTCTGTACTTTTACTTAAGTAGGATGACAAATGCAGGACTTTTAAAAGCAATGGAGTGTTTTAGGGGAGAGGTGGTACGAAAACAAACACTTTTCAGAAAAACGTCATTTTAAAAGATAATGTTACATAAACTCACGTTGCGCATTGTTACTTTTGACCCCCTCGGTCGGGACGAAAGTGTCACAACGTTATAAACTTGGATTATTCATATTATTCTTGTTTTTATTAAACATGTCTGACAATGTCCTTGTTAATACGTGATTGTAAACATATTATGTCCTCGCTCTTACAAAGAAAAATATTAAATTTAAATTTTCATTGAACATTTTACAACAAAAGTATAACTGTTAAAGAAAATGATAACAGTATATAAGAGTGATTCTGATTCATATTCAGACAACTTTACTGATAATAACACATTTCATTTTATTGTTAGACTCAACAGCAACAAGGGTGTAGAGGGAGGAAAGGAACATCTGTTACTTTCGCCCCGACGGAGACTCCTGACAGTTAAACCTGACTTGTTGCTATACTAAAATACTCAGGAAAAACTTCAGGATATGTTAAGATACTAAATACTCTGTCAAATAAAACAATAAACACAACTTGCTATTCAAAAAAATGACCGCTTGTGTGAATTTACTTTTCCAAAACAGCTTTCCAGGTGGAACGCCGCGACAGTATGACGTATCCACGTGATTTTCTCATAGTTCTAGTACGTGTTGCGTAGTTAGGTATATCAGACTCGTATCGGCTCGGAGAAAATTGTAGCGTTACTTTCGTCCCGGCTATCCCATACATTCTTGTACTTTATTTAAAGCAGCTATATTGAATATTTTTATACTAATAAAATATGAAAAGGGTCATGTGTAGTGATGAACCTTTATAGGGTTTCAGTTCACTGTTTAGCTGTCTGTAACTTTACTCTTTTGGTTCACTCTCACCACTCTCATAGTGTCTTCAGCAAAAATAGCTTGAAAAACTCACTGACAGACACAGTTAGCGACTAGCTGGACTAGACTAGCTAAAGTTGTTGGTGGAGACCAAAAACAGAGCTAAAAGCGAGTGAATATTGGACTTACACTCATCAGGTGGATACAAACATGACTACAAAAAAAAAGCTAACGTTGCTCCCTACCTGCTGGATGTGTAATAAACTTAAAAGGAGACAACATGACAACGCTGTGTTCACAACTCGTTTCCTTTGTCCCAAAGTGGCCATTGTTAATAAAGGTTTGAAATAAAGGATCTGAATACTTTTTCCACTATATTCAAATCAAAACTATATTAATCAAAACTGAGTTTTTAGGTTGAATGAATGAAAGAGAGAAAGCTCATGTTTGTTTTAATGCATGTACTTATGTACAGTATCATGAACAAGCATGAGGCAAAAAGAAGACGGGCATCAGGGGGAAATGGAGAGAGTAAAAAAAATAAATAAAAGAAGAGGAGTCAAGTGGAGGAAACAAGATCTGCTGCTGTGTGGGGAAAGTCTCTGACAGGCTTGTTGTGATGGAGGGTCCCGCTGCAGCAGGAGCCGAAACCGTCAGGGTGAAACTATGTTTGACAGGAGCTAACCGTCTAAGAGGGGCCAACACGACCTGCCATTACCACTACAGGGGGGCTGCAAAGCCTGAGGAGAGAAATTGTAGAGAGAGGAAACACACACACACACACACATACACACACGCACACACACACATACACACAGTGAGCGGACAGATGGAGGTACACTCACAAACACACATCAGGATGCCTGTGCAGCTATACTCACACACATTCATGCACACTCTGCAGGGACACAGTGGCAAGTTCATATGAGGGCTGCTGTGCCCTCTGCACACAGAGAGGCTGCCAACTCACTCTGACCCATCTTTATTCAGTTATGATAATGCAGTGTCACGCAGGTACAGATTATGTTAAGGTGTCTGAGGGGAAAGCTTAAATAGGATGAGAGCTCTCAAACTGGGAGTGTTACTGTGGAGAGCGAGCCGCCTGAGACTTCATCTGCAGCTGTGATTTGGAGATGCTCACAGGAACAGTGTGTAGGATCTGGCGGTATCTAGCGGTGAGGTTGCAGATTGCAACTTCTCCCGTGTGCCAAGCGTGTAGATTGCTACAGTGGCTGACGCAAAAACGCGAATGGCCCTCTCTAAAGCCAGTTGCTGTAAAAGTAGAGTGCGTAGAGTGTGTGTGTGTGTGTGTAGGTGGGAAGTGAGTGGTGAAGCAAGAGAGAGAGGGCGGCGGGAGTGAGTAAAATGGATTCCGGCCCAAGCAGGAAAAGTTAACAGTGTTTGGTTTATCCGTTTTGGGCTACACATGACGGAGCAACATGAGAAGAGCAACGTGGCGGACTCCGTGAAGAGGACCTGCTAAGGGGCCCCTTAGCAGGTTAATTCCCAGTGTACAAAAAGGTACAAATGATTCCAGATTTAAAGATCTAAATCATCTATAATTTACCATCATGACCTTTTACACTCTCCCTTTTCATGTCCCCCGTCTGTCTCTGGGATTAAGCTTTTGAAAACCATGCAGTTGGTGGATATTATGAAACAAAACCTGCTCTCATTTTCAACAGATTTTGAGAGAGAACACAAAAAAGCGCAGGATTGTTTTTCATACTGAACACTATTTTGTTCAAGGATGTGTTTACTATTTATCTAAATGCAAAATTAATAAAATATGAACTGTTGTTTTAATAAATTACTTTAGTAATCACTGGCCCTTTGCGGTTTATGAAACTATTCAATCATTCACTTCTTCATTTGTCCCCAAACGGCAGCAGTGAAACAGAAACACATCTTATTATTACAAATTATAAATGTGTTGGAAGAAAACAGAGAAGTTATATGATGAATACAAATATAAAATCATGAAGTCTTTTAAATGTAGGCACTGAGATATGAGAAAGGGTATGTTTTTTATATTTGTTAGTTTTAGTTTATGGAAGTCTGAAAAAGGAACCTACTTTTCTAGATTATCTGTCTTTTAGTGGGTGTAATTATTTCATTATGTCTCCTTCAACCACTGAGTAGAGGGGTTAAACTGTGAAGAGCGCATCGCTTCACACAAGAGCACTCTAGAAAAATGATTTCTGACACATTTCAGGTGACACAGACAAATACAACGTGGCTGACACTTTGCGCTCTTTCATTCTCTGTGGAAAGAAACGTTGCGAAACGTCTTACATCCTTTGTTTGAACAACGGGAGACTTTGACAAGCTGCAAGGCGCCGATAATAAAGTGTTTCTCTTTTTCTTTTACAAGAAAAAGGAAGTTCAACGCTGACAAGTTGTTGCAAATTCCTGTGTAACTGTCAAATACACAATATCCACAACTGAGGAGGGGAGAGGTGAAGGCATGTTCTTCATCATATTATATCATAACGTGTGAGTGGGTGAAGAGAATCATGTGAGCGGGGAATGATATTGCTTGAGATGGAAGAATGCTGTAGAGAAATAAATGCATGCACAAGAATGCATTTACATGCTTGTGTGTGAATGTCCCCATCTGTGAATTGATTACAGGTATGTGCGTGTATTCTGTGCTGCATTAGCATTCAGCACACACATACAAATTCACATGTGTGCATGTGGGAATGACAGAGTCAGTGAAGGCAGCAGGCAGGAGGAGAGGAAAGCAGGATAGAGGAGTCATGGAGGAGGAGGAGGAGGAGGAGGAGGAGGAGGAGGGATAGGTGGATGTGACATGATTTACAATGAGATCATTAACCTTGAGAAACAGAATGGCCTTTACGACATAAACACTATCTCTCAGACGGACACCTTGCAAGAACAATACCTTGTGCACACACACACACACACACACACACACACACGATACACTCATGATTGCTCAGAAAAACACGATGCATGTGCAAGGAGGTGTGTACGTAGAAGCAAGCATGTGTGCACACTCACACACACACACACACACACACACACACACACACACACACTCACTATGTGATCCTTGAAATAACAAGTCATTAGCTCTGTCCCAAATACTTACTAAATCTAAGCAGGTTTTGTGTCTAGTGTGTTCACATTGGAAAAGTGACAAAAAAAAAAAAAAGTCAGTATACGCATACTAAAACTGACTTCTCAGTGTGCTGTTGATGGACACTATTGTCCCACAATGCAAAGCACAAAGCAAACGAGGGAGCTGATTACAGCTGCAAAAGAAAAAAAAAAAAAAACTGCCAGCAACTCTAATTGGTAGTGGCCTTCCAAAGTTGAGCATTGTATCATTTCTTGTTAGTAAAAAATAGTATTTTTAATGAATATCACCATGTCACAGGTATTAGGAAATAAAACATGTATACATATTATGGCTGTCAATCGATTAAAATATTTAATCACAATTAATTGCAAAATTGTCCATAGTTAATCGCGATTAATTGCAAATTAATCACACATTTATGTATCTGTTCAAAATGTACCGTAAAAGGAGATTTGGCAAGTATTTAATACTCTTATCAACATGGGAGTGGGCAAATATGCTGCTTTATGCAAATGTATGTATATATTTATTATTGGAAATCAATTAACAACACAAAACACTGACATATATTGTCTAGAAACCCTCACAGGTACTGCATTTAGCATAAAAAATATGCTCTAATCATAACATGGCAAACTGCAGCCCATGAGGCAACAACAGCTGTCAGTGTGTCAGTGTGCTGACTTGCCCCCAAACTGCATGTGATTATCATAAAGTGGGCATGTCTGTAAAGGGGAGACTCGTGGGTACCCATAGAACCCATTTACATTCACATATCTTGAGGTCAGAGGTCAAGGGACACCTTTTAAAATGACCATGACACTTTTTCCTCACCACAATTTGGAGCGTTATTTAACCTCCTTCATGACAAGCTAGTATGACATGGTTGGTACCAATGAATTCCTTAGGTTTTTTAGTTTCATGTTAACATTCACATAATCAAGTTGGTTATATGATTCTAGAGCTTATTTGCTTGTTCTGTCTTTTTGATTTTATTGTCTTTTTAATGTAATTTGAATGTATTCTTAACATCGCATAGTGAATGGTGCTCTATAAATAAAACGTCCTTGCCTGGAGTTGCTTGTGTTAGGTTTGAAATACTAGGGCTGGGTGATGGGGCCAAAATGTTCTATCCCGATATAGGTCATTTCATATCTTGATAAAGATATATATCACGATATAGCATGTTTTCTGGTAATTCAATAAATAAATAGCCGATATGAAATAACCACATGGTAAAGTGTAAAGTTAGTATGTGTTTGTTATTATCAATTTAAATAATGTAATTGTGTATCATGATATCTCGATATATGATTTCAGTAGACAGATGACAGTAAATCACTCGTGAGTTATCACACAATCCTTATTTATTTGTCCACAGTCTTAAATCCATTCTATCATAAATCTTTAGTGTGTAAATTACATTTCAATAAAACATTTGTCAACAATCATTTACAGGTTAAGTCAGAGAGTGACAGCTTCCCTCTGACAAATCCAGCAGTAAACATCTACAATCACACACACACTAGATACAAATGAAAAGAAAAAGAAAAACATTCATCAACTGGCACAAAGGCTGATGCGATACAGATCAACAAAAAGCCCTTTCAAAAGTGCATTATACAGCAGTCATGTTGCAATGCCTTTAAATAGAAACTCCCATTCAAGAACAATAAAATAGACAAATGTTTCTCCCAATATATTTGGCAACATGTCACTCTTCTTACTCAGATATGTATAAAACGTTTCATTTGTCATTTTCTTAATCTTCTTCCTCATGTCATGTTCAAAATATAAGTTACAAAACGGTTTTAAAATAGTGGAAGACATTTTTGGAGTTTGTCAATTCACTGTTGAATAGCAAAGCAATGTTACAGTATAATCAAATGACCAGAGTGAAGACACAAAAAGGTACATTAAACATTAACATTGAAGCCTTCAAATATCGGTCCATATAAGACAAGTATAAAAGTGATTTTTTTGGATTATTTGAAGGCTGTATGCTGAGATTCATATTTGACACACTGCAGAATTTACAGAGAGTCAAAGTCCCGCCCCTTCCGGTGGACCACCATGGGACCTTATAGAGCGCTACAGGAATGAGTCTTAAAATACAGAGATCAGTTTGTATTTTAGCACTTCCGGTTCCCTCGTCTCAAAGTCAATGGGTTTTTTTAAATGGGTTTTTAGGTAGATGCCTGAAATAAAGTCTATGGTTAACACAAGCTTAAGATATTTTAACGTTTTATTCTATAATGTAAAATACATCAATAAATACCCCGCTTGTTTATTTTGAAGCTTTTACGTGTCTTAAAAAAAGGTGGTTGTTAACAACTCGCGCTCATGCGACTGTGTTGTAGATCGTGTATAGCCCAATGTTAGCTTTTTACTTTTGGCGATTACATTTACACTTCAAAAAAACATAAAAGTGGTGTTCAATTGTGGAGATTTTCTTACTGAACAAAACGTTTAAGTATCATAAATGTGTGTTTGCCACAGATCTTAATCTTATTTTCTGCAATAATCCAAAACTCAACAGAAAAATCCTATATGTCCTATATATAATCCTAATATGAACGGTAAACAACGGTGAGAGACAAA
Organism: Sebastiscus tertius; assembly: GCA_916701665.1. NCBI lineage: Eukaryota > Metazoa > Chordata > Actinopteri > Perciformes > Sebastidae > Sebastiscus > Sebastiscus tertius. The sequence continues at coordinate 23,666 of CAKAOH010026960.1, read as the reverse complement.
TAGTTTTTTGATCCCGTTTGAATTGCGCCATGAATCACTCATATGATGTTTGTCAATTCAAAAAATAATTCAAAATTCATATATACTGTATATTGTGTGAGATGAGATTTAGTTCACGGAGCGGTTTCACATAAAACTAAATGATACTACGACAAACAGACTTTCTTGACATGCTAAATTATTTTTTAAATTGACAAACATCATATACCTGCATGTGATTCATGGCACAATTCAAACGTAATCAAAAAAACATATTTGTCTCTCCCCGTTGACTACAATACATATTTTTTTTCCCGAGATAAGGTTTCATGGGGTCCACCGGAAGGGGAGGGACTTCACCTCTCCACTTAGAACATCACACAGCAACAATAAACAACTGTATTTAAGAACGAACATCTCTTCCCATCTAGAAAAGCACTCTATAAATAAAAACAATTCTGTATTATAATTATTTGTTTCTCTAAAACAAACGTTTTATCATCTAAAGGCTTTATGCATGTCATGAGAAAATAAATGTCATTGCAGCTCTTATCTTCACTAAGCTTAATGCTAAATCTTCACCGTTTGTCAAAACACGAGTGACGATTCAAGTAAAAACTAAAAATTGAAAGCACCGACACTTCCATTCTGATACTGTATGTGCTCCCTCTTTTTTTTTTACCCTCAAGGGTTAAAATGCAGAAACATTCTTAGTGTTTGCATGCACAGGAATCTTCAACTGCAATCATCCGAAACTGAATTAAAGCCTGTTTCCCGAAGACAATTAAAACCCGATGATGTGGCGGTACTGCAGCTTTCGCAGAAGTCCTTCTTCTTCCTCCTGTTCTGCTTCATCATGATTGCAACACAACAAATTCATTTCTTGTAATTTCCGACAGCTGAAAAGGCAACGATCTTGAAGATACTGCACGGACTGTGAAATGAGCATGAACTGTGAAACACATTACAATACATGCTTTGGACACCGATACTAATTCTGCAACAGCCTGATACCAACACACCGATTTAAAGATTTAGTTATATGAAAAGTTAACTGATATGCTAATGGTACATTTAAGAGAGTAAAGCAAATTCAGTTAAGGTTGAGTTCAATTAGAGTTAGCTTTCTAGTAGTCTTTTCAACATCAGTCTACTTCTCGTTTCCCGTCATGTCTCATTCATGTAATATTTTTGTTGAATGATATGACGATAGATTCTGTGTGACAATGACATTTTGTCAGAGCTTTTTGCTCAACCACTCATTGTGTGGTAACCCTCCCTTTAATATCTCTGGGTGTATTAGGCCATTGTGGGTAATGTTGCTAATCAATAAGCAGGGTATGATTCATGGCAATATTGTATTTTTATGGGTTTTTTTTGATGATTTGTCACATATTTAATCCCCTATATAAGTAAAATACAGACATTTCTGCCTGGTTCTTTTATTTATGAACATTTTTTTCACTTAATTTTCTGGGACATTTATTAAATCATGACGAATGTTGATAACACAACATACAACGACACATCAAGGATTTATCTCCCACTCCTTGTGGGAAATGTATTTTTGTGCACGGAGCACATTAATCCCATTTTAAAAAGACAGTAGCCTTGCTTTATGAGACAAGGCAAATAATGAGAACAAACCCGTGATTTATCAAACAATTGCACCTCATGTTAAAGAAAAAAAAAATGACTTCTGCAAGGGTGCAGTAAAGAAAAGTTGCCTACAAGAGCTAAATCTGTATGAGAAACCTGTACCGTATGCGCACATGTACACACACACAAATACGCAACAATCCTCCAGTCATCTTGGAGTGAAGTTTGATACCCTTAATGCTACGTTTAAACTACAATGTCAGGCTTTTATAAAAGCTTAGTGCATGCTCATATTCAATAGTGTAACATTGTTTTACTTCATTGGATTTTTTTAAAATGTCGTAACCTTTCATTGAGGTTGGTAAACGTCAGTAGACTCCCACCCAGTTGTCTTGAAACTACAGTATGCGCATGAGCTTATGCGCCCTGAATGTTTCAAAAAAGTCAGTTTCACACCTGCGTCTCCTCCTTACGGTCACGTTCAGAGGAGGTCAGTTCCATCGTAGACCACGGGCTTGTCCAGACTCAGATGATACAGCACTTTCTTTGAGATGAACCTGATTAACGGGAAAAACAGAGGAATGGTTTCATTATGTCTGCTCCTTCCCGTCTAGTTTTGACATCTATGCAAAAATAGTAGTTTATGTTGCTAATAATAGTTTGTGCTAAACAGTTAACTCCTGACTGACCTGGAGAAAGAGTTGTCAAAGACGAGTGTGTATTCTCCAGCGTTTCTGACTTTCAGTTCCCCCTGGATCGTCTCTTTGTGGGAGTTACAGCGAGTCAGTGGGATCAAGACCTGCGGAGAGCCAAGGATAGAAATCTTGTCTGACATTTATAACTACAGCAAAGAATATATATTTATATATATATATATATATATATATTTCTGCATACATTAGGTAGAGCTCTGAAAGGGTGAGAGAATGACAAGCATTTTATCGAATCTGAATCCGTTCAGAATCTTTGTAGGTGGTCTTTGTGCTGTTTTCTGCTTTCAGCACATATTTAGTCACTGCCCTGTCCTGACTCATTTTGCTGTGAGGGAAAATGGCATTTGCTCTTCACTGGGGGGGGGGGGAGCAAATATTTTCAATCAGAAAATATACTAAATAAATCACAGAGTTTTCTGCATGCACAACGCTCTTAACATTTACCTGAAGATGAACTCATAGTTGCACTGCTACAGGTCACAGAATGGTGGTCGGTTGAGGCGAAGCACTCATCATCCTCAGGTTATCAAACGATAAGTTCTCCCTTCAACATGATGGCTGGTAGATAAATGTTTAAGCAAGGGACTGAAATCCTTAAATCCTCCCGCAGATACTGCATTTCACAGTTGTTTATTTGACTTTGGTGAAGTGTATCCACACTTTGTAAAGCTGCCTTCAAATGATAGGAAATTTGCTCTTCGCTCACCGCGAGGTAGAGCACAGAGCCTTGCATAGGCAAAGCACAGCGCGGGTATAATATGGCATCAAAAAGTGTGCAAGGAACGCCTTGGCAACAACAGTTGCAGTTGTTATCACACTGGTTGCGCTTTTAAAAAGGTCAGTGGCAACCAAGGTCAGAATTGAAATAGTTTGAACTTTGAGAGCAGCGCTCGGTGGCAATTTCGAGCAGTGTGCCACGCCAAAGGTAGCGCTTCCTAGTCGTCGGGCGGCACTGCTCTCCCCATAGGAAAACTATGGCACAGCCAGTGCTGATCATGTGTGGGTGGCTTTAAGGCTTAAAGAGGAGGTATTTTGTATGCATGCTCCCTTCATTGATATACAGTACTTCATTCACATATAGTACTGGTGTCTCACCTTGGCCTGCTCCAGTGGAGTGTCTGTACTCTCCCTGTAGACCACACTGAAGGAGATGCTCTTCGGCTCAGAGGTGAACGTCCACGAGACCGTAGGACCGGGACCGCTCATGGTGATGGGGATGGTGCTGTAACAGCTGGACTTGATGAAGAGCTCTCGAGAGCTTTCCCCAAACCCCGAGATGTCATCCACCGTGAAGGGGACGGAGAGCCTACAGCACAGGGAATGAAACGGTACAAAAATCCATGAAGCAGAACCAGAGATATCGCCTCTTCTACTCCACGCACATTACCCACAATGCAACTCAAACGGTGTGTTATGCTATTAGCGGCTAATGTAGCCTCGAGTTGCTAGCCCCAGGTAGAGATGAGGTCTGGTACGCTCACTACTTTTTAATTCCAATCGCTGGAGCTCCCCTTTTCACAATATATTTTAGTTTTGGGGATAGGATTTAGCGCTTTGCTCAACAGCACTTCACAAAGGCAGGTACCTGCTGACACAAGTCAGTTAAGTGTTCTCTGTACTCACTTAACAAACCTGCTCCAAAATACAATAAAGCGAAACAGAGGTTCCACAACCAAGTAACATTTAGGGAAGCGATCAAGGCCACACATGCATCAGCTTCATGTTTCACTTCCCATTTTGAGATTTAGTGCAACGTTTTCACCAGAAGAATCTGTTAGAAACTTCTCCTGAAAGTTTCAAGTCTAACTTTGTGACTGCATCCACGCGTAAACACAACTCTGCTGCGCCCAGTATTTTTCCAATGTCACTTTCACTGCATGTGAAACTTACGTGAGGTCTCCAGACTTTAGCAGGCAGATCTCTGCATCCTGTACTGCAGCACTGAGGTCCTCAGTATCTTCTGATGTGAGGTCTCCTGCACTGGCACTGCTGTTTCTAGGAAGAGCGAAGGATAGTTTACATTTATACATGCATTTTGTAGAGAATTATTTTCACTTTTAAGTGTCAAAAGATCTAATCAATTCCATTGGAATTACAAGTTGTACAGAATAAAACAAAGTGAATCAGGCATGATTTTAAAGTGTCGTCCATCTCTAGGCAATGGAGCAAGTTTTTGAAGAGGCTCACAGAGTACACAAAACATACACACAGCATTAAAAGCACACACACAGTACGGCTGTACGTCCTGTATGCCAAAAATGCAAATAAGTGCATGTCTTAAATGACCGAGTCATTTTTTAGGCAATGTATGTAATAAACTGTTAAAGCTGAAAGGACAACTGTAATTGAAACATGCTGCTGCAAACATTTCCAGTTTTCTGACTGTGAGAACTAAATGTGGAATAGACTGAACAGTTTGTTTTGAAGGTGCCATGTTGTTAATAGAAAATCTGTTTCTGTGGTTGGTTTTATTATCTCATGTCATAGTTTACCAACTCTGTGTGCCACAGTGCCTCCTCTGAGTGAATGCATGTGAGATACTTACAGCTGTGCTGCCCCCTGCTGTCCGTGTCCGGGAGAGCAGGCGGTGGCAAAAGAGAGGGAGTCACTGTCGTAGACGCCGCTCACCTCCTCCTCTGTGATGATGTCAAAAACACCATCATCCGGCTTGTCACCAACTTCTGCTCCTAGAAAATAAACATCAGCTACTGTGTATGCTGTTGCCGACACACCCCAATCTAAAGTGTGCATTTACCTCAGCATTTGGCACATTACTTCAGAGTGTGTGTGTGTGTGTTTTGTTACCTGAACCAGTCGTCACAGCTCTCCCAGCCTGCAGCAAACGACTGAAAGGTGTCCCCGGTGTGCTGCTAGTCACTTCCTCCTGTGGGTGGCGCTCAACTACTGCACTGTGCTGGTTGTAACAGTCCGTGCAGCAGCGCTCTCTTTGGCCCTGCTTGGTGCTCACTGTGTTACTGCAGCAGTAGTAGCAGAAGGGACGCCCACACAGTCTGGGAATAGACACATTATGATTGAGATACATGGATTGAGTAAGAACTGCTTATCATTTTGAAATGTAGATTATTGTAGTATAGGGAGGATTTAGCATGTGAGCAAGTTTTTTTATAGAGCACGTTTCAAATCAATTCCTACAGAGAGTTTATTTTATTTTAAAAGAGAGATAAATAAATAAAATAAGTCAATATGTAAAACGCAACATCAGAAAATAAACAATTGCTATTTTTGTCAAGAAACTGCCACTGATAAAACGTGCATTTAAGATGCTTTTTTATTCTGAGATCTTGCAGAAAGTTGCTCTAAAGTTGAGAAGTCACAACAGCAAAAGCACAATTCATCTTTAGTTTTCAGCTTTGATCTTTGAATAGTCAACAGTCCCTGCAGCAGTACTTCATTGCTATCCTGTAGGGCTGCACAATTAATCGAAATTTTATCGAAATCGCAATATGGCCTACTGCAATTTTCAAATCGCAGGACGAGGAGGAAATCGCAATACTTGTTAAAAGGTGAAATGTGTGTCAAAATACAAGCTGCAGAAATGTCCTGGCATGCAAATAATAATCTACAGACTGAAGAAAACATCTTTGTTTGCTACAGATCCCTGCAAAAATCACACCATAATCATTTCAATGTTTTTAAATGAAAATGAGAATAAGGATGATAATGATTGCAACTGCAATATCAGTCAAAATACCAGAGAGAGACATTTTGGATCCATCGATTGGATGCCTTAAAGTACCCGAGGATATAGACTTTACATGCTTTGTATAAAATTAGTAAAATGTATGTTTTTCCTTTTCTCAAGCCCCATGCTGGAACTTACGTAAAGGCTACGTGACACAACGCTGTCAAGTGTCGGCTACTGTTCATGCAAGAGTGGAGAATGGACGGTGGAAAATGTCTTTGTCAAAATTAAGGAGGAAAGTGGACACAGTGTCGGGTTTTCCAATCAAAATGGACGGAGCAGTTCCTATTTCTTCACAGAGGTAAATGGAAAGTCAGTGTGCTATTCGGCGGCACTATCAAACTCATCATGGCGAAAACTACAAAAACTTGCAAGGACGACTGAGAACAGAGAAGATTAATTTTTGGCAGGTTTGAGGAAACAGCAGTCTGTTTTTTAGTCGTAGCCGAGAGATCAGCGAGACATCTCAGGCTGTTCATCATCTGTTTTGTAAATGGATTGTACATGAATTGTGAACATTATCAGAATGTACTTCTTTACACTAAAAGAAAGGGGACAATTTGGAGGTGTTGTTATTTATAGGTTATTAAGCAATTGTTTACTGGTCTGACCCACTTGAAATGAAATTGGGCTGTATGTGGCCCAAGCAGGAACTAAAATGAGTTTGAGGCCCCAGGCCTGTAAATCCTCACATGCAGTATATCTGAGCCAACTGACAAACATGATTATTTTATAAATGTAAGTAAACTGGAATTGACAACAGGTGAATATTGAAATTCAATAAGGAAAAATGTTTATCAAATTTTAGTGCAACTAATCACATATTGGAAAAATAGTTTACAGGTGCAATCCATGTACTTTCTTTACTCAAACACATTGACACTGCAAGTACATGGAGTTAGGCTGACTTTTACAAAGGCACCACACTTCCAGCATATGGAGCAGCAAACTGACATTTGTATTGCGTTTTGATGAAGTTATTTGACTGCACTGTTGGGTTACAGTTGGTAAGTCTAAATGTGAAGTGAAATACAGAAACTAAATGTCACTGGACTTCAGTTCCTGTGACATTTGACCGAAACAATCCCAAAGGGAAATGTCATTTGGGTGGCAACGATGCACTCACGGATGGATTTATTTACTTTTGACATATGAGTAAAATGTTTTGAGTTTGTGTGTATAATTGTTATACAGTATATACATTTATAAATGTGCTGTGTATAAATTGACGTGGTAATTGCTCTTAATGTACAATAATGTTTCAGAAAATATGCTTTAGCCGTCGAGAAAAACTGTGATTACACTGCTAGTTTAAAAGTAGTAGCCTTGACATACATTTTATTGGTTGAGCTGATGAAATACTGTATATCATATATAGCAGGGCTCAACATTAAGGATTGCCCGATTGGCTGGGGCAAGTAAAATGCCACAACCGGGCTAGTAAATCAAGCAAGTTGAGTAATATAAAAATAAATAAACATCTTGTTTTTTCTGGAGCAAAGTTCATGACCTGAAGCGCAAGCAAAATTGAAACTACTACTATGTATTGCACAGATTACGAGAAGGGAGAGGATCGTCATACCATTTACGACATGCAAGAATGTTTGTTGCGTAACATCTATGACACACTGTGACCTTGTTCTGATTCTTCAATAGAAAGTAAATATGACAATTACCTTTAGTCTTTGTTGTTATTTGATAACCGCTAATAAATAAAACAATTTGTAGTCTGACTAGATTTCTGACCCATTTACAGACCCACCCCATTAACGTTGAACCCGGTTACATTTGTTATTATTATACAGAGGGTCATCTGACCTGCAGTTGTGCTTGCGGAGCCACCAGTTGAACTGACTGTGGCATCCCAGGCAGTAGTTAACGTCCCTCTCCGCCTCCTCATCCCGCAGTTTCTGCTCAAACTCCAGGGCATCCGTCTTCTGCCACAGTGCATCTTTCTCCCTGCAGAGAGCACCATCAAGCGTATTTCAGATTATACAATCTAAATGGTTTGTTTGTCATTTAAAAAAATTCTAGTCATGTCTCAACCCTGCGTTGTGCATATTTAAATCGAATTAACCTCACTAACAAAAGAGAAAAGCAAAGAAAAAATCATGGTAGATCAGAGTAAATCTGTATGTTCATACCTGATGAGTTCTACAAGCCTTTCTTCCAAATTGATTTTGGTGCGGTAAAGATCATCGAGTTCAGCACCCGCCTTAAGATCAAAGCTCTGTTTGTCCTGTGTGACTCTCCGTAGATTTTCACTCATCTCCTGACAGGTCTGCTGAGCTGCTGCGAGACCATCCTCAGACCTGCATACATACATACATACATACACTGGCTGATTCATGATACATCCCAAAAAAACACATTTTCGATTCTTAGGTGACTCTGACTGTGTCCATGCAGTTGTTATTTTTTAGGCTTACATTTTCAAAAATGGTACAGAACAAACACGCCAAATTCCTAGATCAGGCATGCTAAATGAAAAATAAACATTCAGATCTAAACACACAAGATTAAAGACATTTTTCACAGAGCTCTAAATCAGTCCAGAATGTGTGATTATGAATACAGTATCTCACCTTGATAAATTCCCTTTCAGATGGATTATCTCGTCTTCTTTCTGCTGGATGAGATTTTCAGAATCGGCCATCTGGATGTTTTTCTCCTCAATCTGTTGGCAATATCTCTGGTTCTCAGCCTGCGATCAGAACAGCAAAGCAAGACATTATTTCTGCTTCTTTGTGAATTATGCCTGTGACCATAATGTTATGATTACTTCAATTGTCGATATACACAATGGAACTGGAATTTGTGTTTTCATTTATAAATCCTAGACATATTGAGCTGTGTGTGTGTGTGTGTGTGTGTGTGTGTGTGTGTGTGTGTGTGT
>CAKAOH010026960.1:0-14755 GCA_916701665.1 Sebastiscus tertius | reverse complement strand
ATATATATATATATATGTGTGTGTATTTTGTCTGACGCATCATGTTGCAGTGTCGTCTGCGGCGCAGGCCGTGTTTAACAGTTTTAAGTTTCATTTCCTTGCCTAAAGCCACTTCTTCTATCATGATGTCAAACATCCTTTGACTGCTTTAGTGATTAGACGAGGGTCAAAAAAAGCTGCTACTGATGGGAGTACAAAACTTTTTGGCAGATCTGGAATCAGTGAATCCTCTCACCTCTAGCTGTTTGAATTTGTTCTCCAGGTCGACCACTTTCTCCTGCTCAGACGTCAGCTGTAATTTCATTTCCTGTAACTCCTGATTCATAGCCTGGATGAGAATACATAACACAAATTCATCAACTGATGACTTGGCAAATATGGTAAAAATCCAGATATTACAGTAGCTTTCCTGATATTACCAAACATAAAACAATCAAGCGGTATGTTTACATGAACATTAGCAACCAGGTTATGCAGATAAACGTCTGCGCACCCGCCCTGCATCAGCAGCCTGTGAATGTTATGTTATGGCTGCAGTCCAGAGTAGAAATTGATATTAATAATATTTTGGGTAAAAAGTTTTAGCACAATTTTATTTATATTTTGCATCTAAGAGATGCACTGTGAAGTCTTATTTAGCAGTCTTATTTTGATAAAAAAAAAAAAAAAGATTTGTACATTAGCAGGAATGTAGCATAATTGTGTAAACACATTGAAGCATGCTAAACTGTTTGTGGCTGACCTGGAGCTGGCCGTCGTGGCTCATGGCTTGGCTGCTGAGCTGGAAGCGGAGTGCTTGGATCTCCTCCTGGCTCGCTGCCTGCACAGTCTCAACCTCCTGTTGGGCCTTGCTCAGCTCTTCCTGCAGCTTGGTTGTCAACAACCCCTCCTTGTTATGCAGCCGATCGAGGAGTTGCTGGTTCTCCTGACTCAGCTTTTCCATGCGGCGATTCAGCCTCTCTGCCTCCTGAACCGCCTCGTCGTCCAGCTCTTGCAGTCTTGTTGACAAGCCTTCCCAGCGAAGGCGAGCCTCTTCGTTCTCAGCGGTTAGCATACACACGTGCACACCGAGTTCAGCTGTTTCTGTGTTGGCTCTATGGAGCGCCTCCCTGGATTCGCCGTTGTCCAGACACAAGGCTTCAAAACGCTGCTTCAGTTTATTGAGCTCCTCTCTGGAGGCCGTCACCTCTGCAGCCAGACCTGCTCGAGCCAGAGCCTCGCCGTCACGCTCCCGGATAAGAGCCTCTTCTCGCTCCCGGGATCGGAGGATCTCGTCCACATGCCGGCGGTTTAGCTCCTCTACCTGGGCTTTGAGTTGTTCTGCTAAGACGCGGAGGTCCTCTTTGGAGGACTCCGTCACCTCCAGCAGTGCCTGAACCTTCATCCTCTCCTCAGTTCCTGCTAGAAGCTGTGCCCTGAGCTCCACCACCTCCTCCTGGAGCCGGTGCACCTCCCCTAGGTTGAGGTCCAGTTGAGCCTCAGCTAAGACTAGCCTGAACGGGGCCTCTTTGGTTTCCATCGAGGACGTCTGATGCTCATCGTGAACCTTCTGCATTTTTTCATTACTCTCTGCAGCTCCTTTTTCATAGTGTAGCTCCCCACTCCTGTTCTCCAGCTCCTCCGCTCTAGCGTGCAGACGTCCATTTACAACAGTCTGGTCTCTCAGTTTAGCCTCAGTTTCTTGTAGTTTTTCAAGTAACTCTGCTTGGCTTCTTTGGGACACTGTGAGGTTCTTATCCAACTTTGCAGCTTTGGCAGTGAGCGAGTCCAGTTCCCGTTGAGTTGTGTCCAACCGTTTCTTCAACGAGGACTGGGCCTCAATAAGCTCCCCGTTCTCATGCTCCAGCTTCTCTAATTGAGCATCAGATACTTCTTTCTGGACGAGCGCCTTCTGGGCAATCTCTTCCAAATGCAGGTTTTCATCTAGAAGCTTCTTCTCCCGATCTTCCACACTCATCTTTGCAGCCTCGACTCTGCCCTTTAAGTGCTTCTCGGAAGCTCTGAACGAAGCTATCTGGTCTAACAAGGCCGCCCTGCTCTCAGTCAGCTCTGTGAGGCTCCCCTCACTCTTCTTAGCTGTTTGGAGTAGCTTAGCGTTTATTTCCATGAGATTGCTGCATTGGGTTTTGTAGTCCTCAAGGTTCTCAGAGGAAACCATTTCATTATCAGCAAGTCTAGAGCTCAGACTTTCTTTCTCAACATTTAGCTTCTCCAACTGCTCCTCTAAATGCTTAATTCTCTCTGAACTAACGGCGAGCTCTTTCTCTCTATTTTTTAGAGCCCTTTTTGCATCCAGGAGGTGGCTCTCCAGTTCCTCATTCTGGCTACTGCTCATGCTACATCTCTGCTCTACCTCCTCCCTCTCCTCATTCAGTCTTTTCCTCAGGTCCTCCGCCTGCCGCTCTCTGCACTCCAGTGATGCTTGTAGATCCTGAAGCTGGGCTCTCAAGTTCCCCGTCTCCTTCTCTTTCAAACTCAGCGCCCCCTGGATTCGACCGACCGCACTTTGGAGCTCCTCCAACCGTTTGAGCGCCTCCTCGCGTTCGTCGTGTGCTCCGGCTTTTACTTCAGCTAGCTTCTCCTCGCTGCTCCTCAACTCTTCTTCCCTGAGTTTCAATTCCTGGGACAGACGCTCAGAGTGCCTGGACCTATCCTCCGCCTCTCTCTTTGCCTCCAACCTCTCCTCCTCTGCTGTCTTGACTTTATCCAGGAGATCCTGGATTTTCCAGGCTGAGTCGCAGTAGCTTGCGGTTTGTTGTCCCTTTTCTTTAAGAGCCTCGTCCAACTTAGAGAGAAGCTCCATATTTTTGTTCTCAGCAGTTGTGAGTCTGTCTTGAAGTTCACCGTTTATTGCTTCCCTACAGGTTTGAAGGTGATTTTCTCTCTCCCGATTATCTGTTTCTTGGTTACTTTGGGCTGCTGTGGATTCAGAGAGGCCAGAGGACTTCTGAGCAGCTAATAGCTGGCCTTGAAGGTCTTTAACCACGCCTTTCAGCTCAGCAGCCTCTTTCCCTAACTCCTCAACCCGGACCAGGAGCTCCTGCTGCCTGAGCTCAGACTGGTCGAGTTCAATGCGGAGGTTCTCTGCGATGCTGCAAGGAGAGGGTTCCCCCAGCTCACCTAGTTCACCTAGTTCACCTAGTTCACCAAGGAGGCTGTGATTCAGATCTGGGACTGGGAGAAACTCCTGCGCCTGGTCAGTGAATGGAACAAGAGAGCTTTAAAGTTCAGTCACATTTACTATAATATTTGTGCAGGATTGTCTATGTAGAGTATATGTATTTAAGTATCTGAGTACCTGTGTGTGTGAGTAGCTGCTAACAAGACTGTTGACGCTGGAGCAGCGACTGGGAGGCCTCCACAGAAAAGCTGATGAGGCGCCGCCTAATGTTCGCCTTTGACATAATGAGATACCAAACATCAAGGTCATTAACAACTGATAAATATGAAGAGTAAGACAAACATAACATCCAGCTGATTACAAAAACAAAACAATCTTGACACAAAAGAGGAACTTAAGTTGACAGAAACAAGTAATTAGGTGGCTCTTTGGTGACACTGCACTTTACAGGTGGGTACCTGTAAAGTGCAGTGTCACCAAAGAGCTTCATATTTATTCATATTCTTTCCTAAGAAATTTCCGGGAAAGGACGTACAATGTAATTTGGTACTACTTATAAGCAAAGTACAAATACCAAGTACATACTAGTCACTATTCACAGAGTTTTTAAGAAAGGACCAAGAATTGATGCAATAGTTAGAGAACATAATTAGGTGAGGTTTATATGTGGTTGTTGATTTTCAGAGGAATTTCCTTGAAACAAAGTGTGCTTTAATGACTAAAAAAAAAATAAAAAATTATGCATTTATTAGAAACCTATAACAACTGATTTGTTAAAAATATCTAGATTTGTTGAATACGTTTGCCTGTAATTTACAACTGCACAGTTTACATTTCTTTATGTTCAGCTGATCTCTGACATGGATTATTGCTTCGTCAAACGAAGGTTATGCTCCCAGTAAATTGAAATTAATTAAAAGTTTAGTAATAGAACATTGTCTACATTTTTCCTATAATTAGTGACAAAATTACAAAGTCCCTTCTCTGAAATGTCTTAAGAATCTACAACTACATGTCACAATTTGCAACCGTGTTTCAGTTGTTTTCTAGGAAATGATTAGCAAACTATGCGAGTGTTACCGATTTTGTCACACGATCGTATTTCCTCAAGCACATTGTTCCCATTCCCTGATAGCAAACGTTGAATTACCTTTAATCTATTCATTGTAAACAGTGAAAAGGAGTTGTGTCCGTTGATAAAAGACTCAGCATTTAAAGATATAGCAACACCTTACACTGTAATATTTTGCATTCAGACTTCACACGAAATGAGGTTAGTGAACTGTTTTCAGAGTAAACCTACTTCTGGAGGGACATTTAGAGCAATATGTTGTAATACGTTAGCTATTTCTCCTCTGGTAGAGTGAGGAAACTGTTTCCATCCAGTCACGATTCATGTGAAACAACAAAAACTGTGAGGGTTTGGGCGGATGTCATTTCAGGCTACTTCCTAGAATGAAACTACAAACATAGAAGGGGGTTTACACCATATTGTACACACTGTATCTATACCATCTATGTAATCCTATACAATAGACCTCAAAAAAATAATGCTATTGTGAATTATATCATGTTTCTTCTTGTTCATAATGTGTGTGACAGGCGTTGATTCAGTCCTTTTACAGGTAATCTTTCAGACCATAGTTTGTGTTGTTGCAGGTATTGCTGCACTGCATTACACTGTAAGAGTTAACCAATCATCATAATCATGTGATGCATAACATCAACACAAATTAGTCTTTTTAAAAAATGGTGTCCACTGCCTGTAGAGAGACTGCAAATTGATGACAAGGATGTGAAAAGTTTTGGCAAAGGTGCTGACGCGAGGAACAGCGATCAGCGCTCGCACACTGTCGGCACCCACTGACTCTCACACACACATTTACGCACACTCAAGCAAAAAAAAGAGCTGTGAACGTGCGGAGTGATCAGATAATTAAGTGTTACTTCCAGTTGTGAAATACTCGATATTGCTTCACCATGATTCTACATTAGCTGCACTAAACTGGGGTGTTATTTCAAATTACTTAAGGTCTGTCTCCGATCAATTTACGAATCATTAACAGCCCCGAGGCGGAAGAATTAGAAGTTTTTATTACTTTATTAAGTGTCTGTTTTTTATCTTCATGAAAACATACAGAATCAAGTTTGTATTTTCCTTCAACAAAAGGGAACTGGTGATTGTAAATTTGTTTACCTCGCAAAGGATGGCCAGTCTGCATCGAGGTCGTAACCTCTGGCTGCCACATCAAATTGGATCTGGTTGAGCTCATAAAGATGGTTGATTATGTCAGCAGTAAGGTGAGACTTGAGGAAGGGACTTCGAGCATAATACCAGTCACTGCATGAGAAGAATACAAACAAAAAAACATAAAACACAATACTGAGGACAAGGACACAAACATTTTTTATGTTTAGACTGTTGGTTAAGCAATGTGTTTTAAGTTTATACTGTGCTGTTTATGTTATGATATGATACCATAAAACCAAATAAAATAAGATGTAATTAGGTGTTTCAAGTTTCTGCAGATTGTGTGTGATTGGTTAGCCTATACAGTAAGTGATACCTGACCTCACACACACACACACACACACGCGCGCGCACGCACGCACGCACGCACGCACGCAGCAAACAAGCTGCTATTGAGAAACAGACAGCCTACAGTATGTGACTGAATGTCCTTTAACTTCATCCCTTATTGTCCAACACTCTCTTGAAATAGAAATGTAAATCATAAAAGACTATCGTAGTTAAATAAAGGTTGAATGAAGAAAAAACTAAATTGACATTTGGTTCGATGAACAGCTGAGGAAGTGAGACGTGACTGTAGGAGTTTATGGTTACACTATGTTGCTGTTGTGTTTTCTGTGAAAACAGAAATAAGATATAAATCAGGAAGGGAGAGTCACGCTTCCTGAGAACAAGACATCAACACACCATATACAGTACCTCAATGGCGTCAAACATGACATGTCTCAGCAGCTTGATGGGAACAAAAGTGACAATATACATGCATATACTGTACGTGCGTAAATGTGTGTCCTCTGACCTGGTGACTTTCTGGTTTATAAGACACTGCTGCAGAGTGTCAGCAAGACGCTGGTGAACGAGTGAGTAGCGGATGAAGGCCCTTCCTTTCCCCAGTGATGTCTTCAACTGAGAACACACACAAATATACACTTTAGTGTACTTTTACACTCATATACACACACAAACAGACACTAACTAACTGTGTAATCTGGACCAACCTCAGTAGTCAGTAAGTGTTCTTTTATAGTCTAGTCAGTATCATACAGGTCAAACTATTTCACATAAAATGGCTCCTACTTTCTGAATAATCTCTACTTGAATGTGACATTAAAAGACTGTTTGTTTTAAATAAGGTTGCAACTGATGATTCATTTTATGATTGATTAGTCTGTCCATTATTTTCTCTCTTAGTCAATTAACTATTTAGTCTGTAAAATGTCAGAAAATAACAAAAGCGGTTTTCCCAGGGTCCAAGATGACGTCTTCAATTGTCTTGTTTTTGCTGACAAACAGTCCAAAGTCCAAAGATATTTGGCTTACAATTATGTAAAACAAAGAAATGCAGAAAATCCTCACATCCGAGAAGCGGCAACCAGGGAATGTATATGTTTTTAGCTTGAAAAATGAAATTATATATATATATATAAATTTCTGATGTTTATCTAACTGATTAATCAACTAATTTCAGCTCAAAGTAAAATTGCGTTTTGTTAAAATGTGTCCCGGCAGAGAACATTTAAGGATGTCTAAGTCTACAGGTCACCACTGCATAGACATAAAATGTACAGTATCTGTCAGTACATCCAGACTCTCCAATACATCAGCAGATGGAGGGATTTAAGGAAGACAACAGGCCCACAGATCTACCAGAAGGACACCAGCTGGAGACTAATTTACGTCAGAGACTGACCGACAACAAGAGTGAAAGAAGAGTAAAAGTAATATTCTATAAGAGTACCAAAGGTTTTTAACAAGTAATTAGCACTCAGCTGGTAATGACTAAACTGTGTGACTTTTAAAGAAAAAAAATACTGACTGCTGGAAACTTAAAACCACAGATATGTTTTACTAATGAATGAGAGTCAATTAGCATAACATTAAATGTGTGTTCTTACTACGCTTATAAAGCAGGACTTCTGTTCTCTCATGCTAGAATACAGTTTACTGATATCAAAAAATTAAAAAAAAATCAAACAATGGCACAGCACTAGAGCCAAACAAATCAGTCAAATAATTGAACTTAAATCTAAAATAGGATGTTGGATGTGTATTCTCAGGCTGTTTTTGCATACAATATTAAAAATATGTCAGTAATACAGTTTTTTTTTTTAGAAGTGATAGAACCATCATATCCAGAAAATCAGCAATAACAAAAGGACAGTGAAGAAAATGTACTATACAGTCTTGTCACATCATATTTACATTTTGTTATTTCACAGCAGATTACTACAGCTACTTGCTTACATTTTAGAGAGTAAAGCTGAAACGACTAGTCAAACAAACGATTAGGAGAATTGACAGAAAGAAACTGGCAAATATTTAGATAACTAACTCTTTGTGAAAGACTTTTTTCATGCAAAAAAAAAAATACAAAAACTTAGCTAGTTTGTTCTGCAAATGTGAGAATTTGCTGCTTTTCTTTGTCATACTGTATATGATAGTAATTGAATACCTTTCGGTGCGGGACTGTTGGTCAGATAAAACTAGCAATCTGAAGAGGTCACATTGAAATTGTGATGGACATTTTTTCTTACATTTTATTGACTAAACTATAAATCGAGTAAATAAACAGCATATTTATTTAAAAAAAAAAAGAAAATAATTGTTAGTTGCAGTCCTATTAGAGAGAACAACATGGCTTGTATATGCCAACATCGCACAGGGCAAAATCTACAGAAAACATTTAATTTGTAAATAACTCTTTAGAAAGAGTTATTTTGTTAAAGAAAATGTTAATACCAGGCTAACAGACAAGCTACAAATTAAATATAGTACAAACTAGGCTTAATTCAACTACAGCTACTGTATTTCAGTATGAAGCTCACCACTGTGAATTCCCAGGATAGAAGGTGAGGAAGAAACAGGTGTAAGGCAGCAAGTGAATTAGCAGCACAGTCTTACTGTACCTGACTCACCAGAGGATTAGTGACATGGTCATGTGTATTTATGTGTCTCCGCGTGTTGCACGACATGGCTGGGCCGAGGCACCGAGGGGTACAGTGTGTGTGTGTGTGTGTGTGTGTGTGTGTGTGTGTGTGTGTGTGTGTGTGTGTGTGTGTGTGTGTGTGTGTGTGTGTGAGAGAGGAGATCGTAGGGAGGAAAAAAAGGGAGGGGCGAGATAGAAAGTGAAAATAGATAACTGTGAGTGAGGAGAGCACAGGATGAGCAAAAAAGAGTGCAAGTCGAGAGAGAGAGAGTGCGGCGGAACGGAGGGGGGGATACGACAGCGGAGTCTCTCGTGACGGCCGTAGAACAGAAATGGCTTTTCAGATCACTCTCGTGCACTCTGTGCCAATTTCCATGCCTCTGTGCCACCTACAGGCTGCGCAGAGGGGAGGTGGAGAGGATAGCAGAGAGCAACAGGGGAGGAAGAAGAGAAGAGCTGCTGCAATGGAAGGAGGGGAGACAATGATAGAAGAGGAGAGGTGGGGAGTGAAGTGGAAGTGGGAGAAGAGATGAGATGAGAGGGAAGCGAGGGAGGTTTGAAAAGAGAGAGAGGGAGAGGAGAGAACAAAACGAGGCGAGGACAGAAGAAGTGATCTCCTACACACTGTGGTGACATCCTCACACTGCAGCACAGACGTCAGGGTGGATGATTACATGATGAGGACCTTGAAGAGCAGCGTTTGTCCCACGTCCCCCTGACGTTAGGCTGCTGAAACACTCGGTTATGGTTAAGGAAACGTTGTGGTTTTGGTTAAGCCTGTCCGTCCACGGTTTAAGTGAGGCTTACACGTGAACCGGTTGTTGAATCTAGCGGTCAGTCCTAAATAAGCTATTCTGCTTGGTCCGTGGCAATATTATGCCTGATTTATACTCCCGCGGCTGTGCACTTGTGTGTTCTGTGCAGGCTGGTACAAGGCAGGCGCCTCTCGTGCACGCCAGGCATACATAGTGCTGCCACGGATTGAACGTGGCATGTAATTTCTTTTTGATTTGGAGCTGTGTTTTTTTTAAATCCTTTGTCAGGCGGTCTTTGATTTATTCGATAGGCGTGATTGAATAGTTCCATATAAGTTTGGCCCAACACAACTATATAACTGGAAAAACAAATAAATCTGGAAGAGTTGGATGAAGAGGAGGAACTCCTGTGCTTGGTATTAATAAGTTGTTGCTGTTGTAACATGTAACACGTCCAATCCAACTTCTAGTAGTCACATTTTTCAGGAAGTATGCGGCGTGTCTCTGCGCGAGCTTTTCTGCAAAAGTATTAGGCATTAAGCCTCGGTTATTCTTGGAAACAGATGTGTATACGGACAGCTGTGGTCACCACACACGTGTAGCAGTTCTGTTTATACCGTCCACTTGGAGGACGTGTTCCACATGTGCACAGTAGATCGCTACGCCACCAAGTGTAGCGTAGCGGCACAACAAATTAGCGGTACACTCTCTGATGGCGAAATTGACTTCACACGGACCCTAGTGGACCCTCACGTATTCGGCTTTAGCAACATGTTATCATCAAGTTGGGTTGTGTCAGACTGGTGAAATAAGGAAAAGGGCTGTGAAGAGTTCACTATTTACTATTCTAACCAGTAGCCGATGTTACTTGTTTCGTATAATACTTTTATGATTCATTCATATTCAAGCAGTTGACCCTTGACCCCTATGAAGTCAGAAAGATGAGTGCATGATTTGACTTGAGTAAAAGTTCCATGGAGAGAAGATTTGCTGCTGTTGTTTCTGTCAGCAGGTTTCACTGGTTAGTTTCTGTTCTTTTTTTGAATTTGATACCTCCAGAATTTTAATAAGTTCAACAGGAATGTTCAAGGCGAACATAAATTCTACATGAACGTCTGAACCATTGTAAATATTGAATGCAACCATTCACATTAAATATTTCTTCATTTTCAAATAGCCTGAAAATAATAAAGAAAAATGTCCAATACGTTCACATTTGAAGCTAATAAGAAACTTTGTGAGGCTTTTAGATGGAAGCATTTTTGCATGGAATTAGTTCGACAAAAGAAAAGCCTGGTTTGACCATTTTTTTATTCGTAAGGGTGTTGAGTTACCTAAACATAACCTTGAAGATGTTGATTACGACTTAGCCAAAGAGTATAGAAGCAAAGAGACGAAACGCTGGATGTTTTGACAACAGCCGCTGCCGCCATTATATTCATAATGATTTATTGTTAAACACAGGCCATTTTGGAAGAATATGACAATATGAGGACATTTTACTGGCATTCGGTAGTTGCTTTCAGTCCAAAATGGCGGAAGCGTAGCTTTATTGCTGGGTGCTGATGTTGCAATGGAACAAACAGTTGACTTTCACTTTCTGGTAATTATAGATTCTTTGTCTTCCAGCTTCCAGGAGCAGATCGTGCAGGGTGGGGAAAATGCAACACATTGGCAATGAACAGTTTGCAAATACTTTATAAGCGTCATCCAACTTTTTTTTTAGGAGGCAGGGTCAGGAGAGGAGAGGATGAAACAAAAGAAGGCACTAGATATTTAGATAAATAAGGACAGAGTAGAAATTACAAGCAAAACCGCCAGAGAATGACAGCAGCTAGGATTATTCACAGTAAATATAACATGTGGTTAATGTGAACCCCAGGCTGAAACACCTTCTCTCCGCCCGCAACTCTAATCAAAACCAGGTTGTGGACCACACACACACACACACACACACACCGTGCTGTTTTCCACACACTCGATATAGTCATCACAAATGAGATGCCGCCGAGGCAAAAAAAGAAAAGCGGCATATCTCTTATTTTAGGGTCTTTTCTTATGTAATTGTCAACATCTGTGCGTAACAATGTGATTTTACACTTTGTCCCTTGAAGTGTGGCAGAGAAACGATGCTAAGGGTTTGATAATTAGATGAAGTGCTCTCTCATTCTCTCTATCTCTCTCCCTCAGTCTGCTTTGCATTTGTTCCCTCCTCTCTGTCTCAATCACGTAACATGACTATCTCTGTGCGCTCGCTGCCTGTGTCTCCTCTGCCGTTACCCTCTGGCTCCCTCTCATTTTGACAAACTAGGACATGAAAATAAGCCTCCGCCGTGCCAGGAGAATGCTAAATACAGGGCCTCTTTTCTTTGGCAGTGCCTCTTTAATCAACTTCCTCTTATCTCTGCCGTGCATCCCGTGTTTCTCTCTTTTCAGAATGTAATGGAGGAGAAATCAGTACACCGCCAACGTCTTCTCCTCTCAACGCTCTTCCTCCTCCGTTCCTCGCTCGCTTGTTCATTCGCCTGACGTGGTGTTCCTTGCCCGCTCCCTCAATCTCTGTCGTTCCTCTTTGCCACCTTGCTCATTCTCCGCCATGCTGTATCTCTTTCTGTCTCGTTTCCTCGTGCTTTCCTCGCTTCGCCCGCTCGCCGATCTCCCTCCTTTTTGCCTCGCTGTCTTTCTTCTCCTCTGCGTCTCGTCCCTCTTTGCTCTCAAATGTCTGCATTCCCTCTTACACTTCTTCCTCTTCCATCTACCTCTGCAATTGTCTCGCCGCCCTCATTAAGTCCTACTATTATTTATATCGGTAAAATGTCAAACTGAATACAATTCAATTCAACGGAACCACCGCCATCAGTGGACTTGTCCCCGGTGTGGAAGTAAAGTTGGAATATGTGTAGAAAGCAGTTATGTCAGAGGTTGCATAAGCATGATCCGGCTTTACGTTGGACATTCACGTACCAGAAAGACGCTCTGTGAGACATAGAGGTGTAATTGGTAAATCAATGGACTAATTACTGTGATTTCTATTGTACCTGAAATGATTTTCTTAAGATCGATACCACACCACCAGAGCATGTGGACAGGTGGAGTATTTCACATTTAATTTAAAGACCGAAACAAACTTAAGAAAAAAGTATTTAACATTTAGCGTGCAGGAAGAACATTTTCCGTACTTTTGGCAAGTCTATGCCAAGTAGTCTGTACCGACTGCAATGTCCAACAAACACAGGACTTTCAACCAGGAGACCGGTGTTTTGTTTCGTAAGTTACATTAGTGATGTTTGTGACGTGTTTTCCGTACTGATGTTACGTTGTTTCCGCACGTATTGTACTTACTTTACGTACTTATTTTAAGGCCAACCATGATGTTTTTACCAAACATAACTAAGTGGTTTTGTTGCCCCCTGCTGGTACTGCACCTTCATACACGCGTGTAATATTGACGCTGTCCTCTGGTGGACAGGCGAGTCTATTACACGCTTAGGCGTGATACAGGGTTTGTGTGTGCGCACACAGTGGTCACTTGTTGGAGCTCATTTTGTGAAGTGATTTATTGAAGTGAGTTATTATATGTGTGTGTCTGAGAGACAGTGAAACCAAGACAAAAGCAAAAACCTGAATCCAAAACACCGACTTGTCATAACAAACCACATTCTCTTCCTATTCTTCCTCTCCTCATTCCTTCCTTTCCTGTGTTATTCTCTGATTGTGTTGTATCCCTTTCTTTTGTTCCTGCCCATTCTTAGTTTCCTCAGCAATATACATTCTCGTGTACGTGTGTGGTACTTATGTATTGGCTAATAAACCCCTGTTGAATGGATGCAGGCCAGACTCCTGTCGACTATAGCATGCCTGCTTAGCATCGATTAAGTTTGCTGTGAACCACGGAGCCGTTTTCTCTGCTATTATATCCATATTCAAACCCTTTGTCAGTTTCTTTGTTACGCTCTGCTGTCCAGCTTCATCTCCTTCTGCCTATTTTTCTGTCTTTCCTTCATTTCCTCATTTCTTTAATTTTCTCTGTCCTTCTTTGCAAACACCAATGTTGACCCTTCTCTCTCCCCCGCTCTCTCTCATTGATTTGACCTGTGTGTTTTGTACTATTAAAAACAGGGACTAAACTAAACGCTGGTGGAGTTCACTTGTGGGGAGAACTCAAACCAACCACAAGGTTTGTGTGATAGTCAAAGTGACATGTGTTAAGTTAAACGACACAAATGTATTGAATGAGTCTGCTGATCATGGCACCTTTCACGTTAGTTATGCCCTGTGTAGTTATCAATGATCTGCAATTTGGTTACCATGGTAACAAGTGAGAACATCAGCAGATAGATGTGGAGATTTTTCCCAAATAGTAAGGGAGAGAAAACGGGTTAAAACAGATGTGTTGTGCTTGTGGCCACGTCTTACAGCAGGTCTTCATTAAAAGGACAGTAATTAGTGACCAGAATCCGTTATTTGATGGAAACATTCCAACAAGACGCCACATTTTCAGCCTCCGTTTATCTGTCCATCATTATTTATGACTGATGAGGTCAAGTTAAAGACTTGACTAATGATGCTCATAAACAACAATTTCTTTGTGCGCCCTTTGTTACAATTAGAGGAGATAATTAATGCTTTCAAATGCTGTGACGTGCAGTGTGACCGGCTGTCAATCACTGGAATAAAATTAGTTTTCCTCACGCGCTGACAACGCAGGACCGCAGGTCACCAAAATGCCCATGATTTACCGGTCAGCTTGGGTAAACTTGTGTTCACAATTCTTCGTTTGCAGTGCTGTAAGTCAGCGTGAACCCAAATTGGAATAAAACTAAAAAGGAAAACAAGGAAACTGTTGTTTATTAGTAGGGTATCCATCATTGAAGGTGCTCTATACGATATCCAGGACCTTAAAGTGGCAGTAGGCAGTATATTTCTGGCATCATTGGGCAAAAATTCCATAATAGCCTTTCAGCATATTGTAATTAGAGATAACTAGACTTGTGCTCCTCCTCATGGCTCTGTTTTCAGGCTTCTAGCCCGTGACGGGAGACTTTGACCAATCACAGGTCATTTCATCGACAGAGCGTTCCTATTGGCTGTGCTCCGGTCATGTGACCAGAACTTGGCGTTCCTTCACCAGATTTCACAATGGCGGCGGTGTCACAAACTTTCTCATTATTACAGCTAAACCGTGCACTACAAGATGATTCTGAAAACATCGGAGGAGAGAAATAGGCATTAACGTAACATGATATTGATTCATATTTGATCGGCGTGGCCTAATACGGCCGTTTGGTCGGAGTTCGCGAGTGATTGACAGCCGGCTCTCATAGACAGCAGATGGGCAGCGGACCTCAGATCAGCTCTTACTGCTTGTTTTCCTCCGGTATGTGAAATCTTGCAGATGCCGTTAGGAGCACCGGAGGACACAGAGGCACATGATTTCAGGTCACATGTTGTACCACCATGTACTACTGTCAGGATATAGCGACCGTTTTATAGAAATAACTTTTTTTAATCATATTTGCTCCGATCTCGCCTACTTCAGCTTTAATATAGCAGCAAACAACTATTTGCTATGTAAAGATATAGAGGAGTAAAGTCTACCTGAGCAGAGAATGAAGTCACTCTCCCTCTGTGTGTATTGTAATCCGAGCTTCTCTGTGCTTTGTTGACATTGCCGGACCGGGTGCACCTGCTTTTAGTGCATC
>CAKAOH010026955.1:0-41736 GCA_916701665.1 Sebastiscus tertius | reverse complement strand
TACCTCAGTAAACATTGTAAACATGAGTTTATGGTCTCAATTGCTAGTTTCAAGTCTTCTTCAATACAGCATGATGTTCATTTAGTAAATTATGGTCCCATTTAGAGAAAAATAGACCATAAAGCTGGGTTTGCTTTGGGACGTGGCTACCTTGTGATTGACAGGTTGCTACCATGGCGTTGTCCGGTCTTAAAGTTAATTATAGCCTTTTTTGTCGCCTGAAAATGTCTTATTCAGCATTTGGTTAGCTCCACCCTCTCGTGTCACTTCTGGTTGCATATAACCAAGATGGCGTCGACCAAAATGCCAAGCTCGAGGCTTCAAAACGGCAGTCCACAAACCAATGGGTGACGTCACGGTGACTACGTCCACTTCTTATATACAGTCTATGATTGTCCAATAGTCTGAATGGTTTTCTTAACCCTCTTAACCCCTTAATAACTTACAACAACATACAAATGTGTGACATAAAAAAAAAAAAAAGACACATCTGAGTCAGAGAGCGCTTTTCCATTATTATTACATTCGGAGGGGGAGATTGAGGGAGAGTGGAGTGCAGACCTGCCAGCCCAGAAGTCATTGTCATTTAAGGGGGGAGGTGGTGGTGGTTATCATTTACGCAGCAGCTGCATTTATGGAACTTCAAGATTTCCCCCCCGAGCCATTTGCTACCATCTTCCTGTCACGCTCTGTCTCTGGTTTGAATTACGGTGGTTCCATAACATTTATCACACAGCTACAGAAATTCTGTCTTACTTAGAGAAAGATATCTCGGTGAAACTTCGGATACCATTGAAATGAATTGTGAATCACTGATTGATTCGTCTCCTCTTAATTTCCTTGTTTTTGTTTGCAGCATAATTGGCCATTGAAAACCTTCCCAGTCACATTTTGAAAGCAGCGAATAATTTTTCTTTTTTTAAAGCTGAGGTTTAGAGCCGAATGATCTTTGGCTTACTCTGTGTCTTGGGTGCATAGTGTTGATATTGCTTTTAGCAGAGTGTTTTCTGTACGCATACCTCCGCTTGATCAGATCATCCCAGAAATCTGACTCTCAACTCGGGGTATTATTCTAGTCGTCCACTTATAGAGGTCGAGTTGTTTTAGCCAACGATAGCCCCCTATCCTCAGAGCTGATCTCAGGATTCAACCTCAGGACCCCGAGGAGCAGACCCTCGGTGTCTGTCCCTGCATATCAGCTGGATAGCAACTCGGATGAGAGAGGAATGCTGCTGCTGCTCCATGTGGGAAGCTCTCTGCAGTAAAGTCCAAATAAATAGGGAGTCCGGTGCCTCACTCATCGCTGGCATGAAGTAGCGAGGCCCCTTGGGCATTTGGACGTCTGGTCACTCACTTTCTCATCATGCTAAAGCAGCACCAACACCCAAAATATGACGAGAGCTGAGAGATAAGCTCTTTCAACACCAGGAATCTGCAGCAAAAGCCAAATATGTGTCTGAGTTGGTGGTAGATGGTTGATGAAAACCATCTGGGGTATTTTTGTTTTCATATTTCGGACCCCTCCATGTTGTCTGTGCCCAGTTTTCAGCCATGCTAGTATGCTAGCTGCAGGGCTCTAGGTGTGGCAGTGTGTGTCTGTTGGTCGCTTCACCACTTTGGTCCAGACTGAAATATCTCAACAACTGTTGGGCGGATTGCCATGATATTTAATATAGATGTTTATAGTCCTACAGGGGTTGAATCTACATTTTGTTGATCCCTTGACTTTTCCTAGCACAACTATGAGGTTTACATTTTTTGGCTTTTATTTAAATATCTTGACAGCTGCTGGATTGATTGATTGCTGTAAGATTTTTGTACAGATATCCATGGAGCACAGAGGATGAATCCAAAGGATTTTGGTGATCCCCTGACTTTCCATCTAGAGCTACCATGAGATTGACATTTGTGTTTTTTAGTGAAATGTCTTGCCAACTATTGGATGGATTTCCATGCAATCACAACAGACATTCATGTTCCTCTCAGGATGAATTGTAATAACATCTGTGATCCCTTAGCTTTTTCACCTAGCATCATAATCAGGTAAACTTTTGTCCAGTCTTATGGTTTGTGACCAGATACCTGCAAAACTTTAATGACATTTCCAGCTGGACTCTTTGTTTACTGTTAAAGAGCAAATGTTAGCATGCTAACACGCAAAATTAAGACCGTTAAAGGTGGATTTGGCGACATCTAGCAGTGCGGTTGCAGATTGCAACCAGCTGAAACTTCTACCATGTGCTAAGTTATGTAGATATAAACGGCTCATTCTAAGCAAACAAAAACACGATTCTTATTTTCAGGTGATTATAAACTAAATAAAACATACTTATTAATATTAAATTCCATTTCTGCCAATAGATCCCCCTAAATGTTACACACTGTTCCATTAACATAAACGGTAAACATTATACCTGTGTAACACCAGCATGGTAGCATTGTCACTGTGAGCATCTTAGCATGCTGATGTAGCTAAAACCACTGCTGTGCCGTACAAAGCTGCTAGTCCAGTTGTAGACTCTTAGGGCCAAGTTATGCTAGAAAAGAGCTGGTTTGTTTGACGTGTTGTCCAACCATGTCAGGAATCCAAAGTGTTTATAGTTGGCCACACTGGAAGGCGGGCTGAAAATCTGTCCATCATAGAGAGGAGGGGAGACGTGATGTGATTTAAATAGCCTTCGGGATAAAGGCGCACATATTCAGACAGCAGGCTCCTGCTCTGCTTCATTAATGTAAAGGTTTCTTTGCATTCTTAAAACACTCTCCCACACTTGGAATAATTACCATGCAGAGTAGGTTTGACCTATTGATTTTCTCTCTCTGTCGTCTCTATCATGTTCACACAGGAGTTTTATACCGCAGCCAGTGGAGCACAAAGACCTTCAGAAATTAATTTTAGTGAGCACTTGAGCTATACCTCAATGAATCAGTGTACTCAGTGAATTAACATACCCATGAAGGGTTAAGAGTCATATAAGTGCTTTCACCTAGATGTCACTGCTGCTGGTAATTGTGACAAAAAATGATCAGGAGGACTGCTGCACTTTTTTATGCTCAGCTTAAATTTTGGCAAGCTAGTGCGAGTCGGATTTCATCTGACAGGGAGGTGGATTTATCAACAAATTAGGCAGTCCAGAATAATTAGGGGGGTTGAATTTACAGCTAGAAAACACTAGGTGTTGACTTTAAAAAGGTTCTTGACATGCTAATCCAAGGCCAATTACAAGGAGATTCAGCACATGTAACAGCCACTGAAAGGATGTTTATTGTAAGTAACATTGACAGACAATGGAGAGAAATTGCTTTGCAGCATCTATTGCTTTCATTGGTTGATCACTCTACACACGCTCTGAAGGCAGAAACTGGATCCTGGGACCCGGTGGCTGTTACACAGATATCACGACGCTCCAAAGTGCTTGCGTTGCTAAGAAACAAGCATCATTTAGAAAATTGAGACTCAGTCTCAGGCAGATGTGTGTGTGCGTGTGTATGGGGTTGCGACTTGGACGTCCGTGTATTTCATTGGTCACCAGTGCATCTTGCGTTGTCATTGAAGGTCGCTGGAGGTTCATGGGAAAGAGTCCATTGGCAAAGCCTGAGGAAATTGCCAGCTTCCCTCCCTTTAGGCATTCAGCGGTATAATTGTTGACCCGGCACTCCCTTCTTTGCCCTTGTTTTCTACGGCAACTTAAGCCGCCGCAGTGATTTAGCACGCTGGGACATCTGACACGGCAGCAGAGACTTGTTTATGGCCTGAATCTCCAGGAATTAGGTAACAAGCGCAGTAATGGGGCTCCTCAAAGTTTGGCCTCTGAACAGTCGCAGCGTGAGTTTTAGGAGCGTGCAAGCCATCACAGCAGGCATGGACTGTGCTAAATCTTTGGACTAAAAGAGATGTTTTGGATGTTTCACAACAGAAATGCCATTGCTTGGAGCCAGGTCAACGCATTCACCAGAATGCCAGAATACCCCTTCTCGGCATGGAAAAAACATTTCTCAAAGATAAAAATGATGACGTGCAAAAAAAATGGGTCGCCACAGAGGAAGAGCTTGAGTTGTCCGGTGTGCCTGTGAGGCAGGTACAGGAAGATTTAGTCAGGGACAGAGGTTTTAAACATAGGAAGCTGGACCAGATGGCGTGTCGCCGCATCCTTAATTTCTCACCCCTCCTCTGGCAGGATGTTGGAAAGGCCTAGCTGCCCTAATAGTGGAGAGGACAGGGACGTAGTGGATGTCATCCTCCTCTGTAGTAACAATGAAATCAAAGCTGGGCTGCCAGTCAGCCCGTCGCCTGGCGTTGGCCTGGCCTTGTGTCCAGATGACAGAGGAAGTGGACTTTATTTCTTTCAGGGAGAGAGAAAGAGAGAGGGAGTGTGTTACAGCCTGAGGCCGGCTGACTCCACATCCAGAGTGCAGGTCTGCTCCATGGCCTGCATGGCCTCCCGTCCGTCGCTGGACATAACATCGCTATTTCAGAGTTCCCCAGCCTTGGCCTTTTGCCAGATACTGTGTCACTGAAATAAATGGAGCTGTAATGTCAACTACATGCAAAAAAAATGCAATTCAGTCTCATTCAAGTGTGGTTAACCCTGTGTGATTTTATTTGTGTCCATTGAAGGGAAGTCACAGCTGTATATATATACATGTATTCTACCCATTTATACAGCATATTACCACAAAGCAACAGCACAACTATCAAAGTACAATAACTATATCTGTGAAAACCTGTGTCTGTATTTTTGACTCCCACGCCGCATCCTTTCTGAGACGCTGAGAAAAGCTTTATTTGTTTACACAAGGTTCCTCTTTTCCCGTTCCTGTCACGTGACCGATCGGAGACAAAACTACAGAGGAGCGAGGAAACACTAACGGCAACATCTCCGTCGTCGTCCATGAAAAAGGGAAGTGGGAGAAGCGTGAACATGATAAAGAAAACAGGAAATTTGCTCCCAATGAAAAAAAACATTTTGCCGTCTTTCACACAAGCTTTAATGTGCCTTGTGTCGCACACGCGGAGAGAGGAGCGCTCATCTTCGTGTGTACCTTTGATGCTCTTGACTGCCTCGTATGTGTCTGCTTGTCGGAGAAGCTTTACATTTTTAACTGGCTTAGAGAGTGCCTTATGGCGTCTTCCTTTGTGTGTGTGTGTATGATTTATCTCTTGTCAGCAGGTGGCCTCCATAGGAAGTCCAGTTTCAGTACTCCCTGACTGTGACAAAAACACCAGCGTGAACCATGAACAGAGCTCAGCAAAGGATATGATGAATGCACATACGCAGAGGCATTTAAATGGGTAAAAGATCTACTGTATACACAACTGTACTCCCGCTACAAGAGCAATTTTATAGGTAATTGTGCCATAACTCCTCACAAAACAAGCACATAATAGCTCTGAATTGAACATATCATTGCCTCTGTAACTCTGCAGAGCTATTTTAGTTGGAAAATTTCATTATTCCCTGATTCTTGTTTGAAGCCACACTGGAGGACTGTTGTTTTAATAATTCATACACTGTTGACACACACACACACACACACACACACACACACACTAGCCATCAGCAGGGGGAGCAAGCAAGGAAAGAAGTGTTTTGAAAAGAAACTTTGTTTGATTTGTGTGACTAACTGCGTTTTAGAAAGAATATTCTGCAGTATTTTACTGTTTTCATTTTCTTAAAGGAATAGTTCAATATTTTGGGAAATTATCTTTTTTCTTTCCGAGAGTTAGATGAGAAGATTGATCCAACTCTCATTGTACATCAATATGTAGCCACAGCCCGCAGACGGTTAGCTTAGCTTAGCATAAAGAATGGAAACAGGGGGAAACAGCTAGCCTGGCACTCTCCAAAGGCAACAAAAGCTGCTACATAGCTACATATTTACTGTACAGACATGAGAGTGGTATCAATCTTCACTTCTAACTCTCGGTAACAACGAAAATAAACATGTCAAATTCTTCCTTTAACTTTGCCGTTTTTTTTCTTTGTCCCCTGGCTTGGACAAAAAGTAAACATTGCGATTGTGTCGTATGCATCCTCAACCACTTGGCCATCTTGACTGATTTTGCAGTTTAAACACAGAATAAAAGCACAACAGGAAACGTCAGCTTCTCTTTGCATTTGCACACATTTTACAGAAGGTTGCAATTGTCCAAAATAAATTGGGTTTACGATATTTTGGGAAATACACTTATTTGTTTTCTTTCTGAGAGTTAGATGAGAAGATTGATACCACTCTCATGTCTGTACGGTGTATATGTAGCCACAGCCAGCAGCCGGTTAGCTTAGCTTAGCATAAAGACTGGAAACAGGGGGAAACAGCTAGCCTGGCACTCTCCAAAGGTAACAAAATCTGCTAACCAGTTGCTAGCTCTAGTTACATATTTACTGTACAGACATGAGTTTGGTATCAATCTTCACTTTTAACTCTCGGTAACAACGAAAATAAACATGTCAAATGATTCCTTTAATTTTTGGGGCATTTTGCCTTTGTCCCCTGACTGGGACAAAAAGTAGACAATGCAATTGTGTGGTATGCTTCTTCAACCACTTGGCGAACCTTTACTGATTTTGCAGTTTAAACGCAGAATAAAAGCACGACAGGAAACGTCAGCTTCACTGTGTATTAGCACATATTTTTCCTGAGTTTTCAATTGTCCAAAATAAATTGGGTTTACATTTTTTTAATCTTTTTTGTCACATTTCGCAGCACTGAATTGTTCAGATGCGGCAGTTCTCTGCACCTCTTCGTATTTTGACCCTTTAATAAATCAAGAGCTACGTCTAATGCACCTCTGGCATGCTGTTTGAACACTTCAATTGACAAGTAGTCAGTCACACATCTTCCCTTCCTGTCAACCAGGTATGTGAAGCTGACACATCAAAGTGCAGCCCGATGCACATGCTGAGTGAACAGACCCAATTGTCCTTGAAAAA
Source organism: Sebastiscus tertius (assembly GCA_916701665.1). Lineage (NCBI taxonomy): Eukaryota > Metazoa > Chordata > Actinopteri > Perciformes > Sebastidae > Sebastiscus > Sebastiscus tertius. The sequence continues at coordinate 34,801 of CAKAOH010026955.1, read as the reverse complement.
TTCAGACTTCCGGCACTTATCTCACACATACATCTGGCAATTCCATCATGACAGAGGCATGCAGCACGGAAAAGACCAGCTGTGTGATGTGTCTAATGTATCCATGTCTATATGATCGCTGTCACATGGTACTTGCCATGCTTGTCACTGCCTCATCCTTCTCTCAACTACATTTAACCCATCAAAGCACTTACCATTCCCTCTCTTGCATTGCTGATTTAAACAAATATCAGCCTGAAAAGTTTTTAAAGGCCACTCAAACCTTTATGTTTGCCTGGCAGATCTAGCTGGAGCTGGTGCAGGGTACACACACATTACTCCCACAGTGAGAATGGCTTTTCACAACAACAGAGAAAGCACATTTCGCAAGAGCGATGGCAAGTTTTTACAAGGACATGTTCAGTGAGCTGTTTCCCCGAGACAAGAAAAGTTCTTTTATTTTTTATCTTCAGTAATTGTTGAATTATTTTTTCTGATCCCCCAGTGATCAGAGTGTCAGCCATTGTGAAATGAGCTGAATCACTTGGTTCATAAAGTCACTGTCAAAGCAAGTGCTTGAAACAAAGAAAATTGGCTACAAGAGAGACTATCAGAGTGTTAATGCGGCGTTTATCTGTCTGAAGGATTTTATACATCTAAACGTGTGTGTTTCTGCCCTGTGTAATCATACGATAACAGAACGAGTGAGTCAACTTTGGAAATATTGTGTTTTTATCTTTGTAGGCTAAAATGCGATGTTGCTTTTTGTTGGTTGAAGCTAATCACCCAAAGCTGCTGCTTATCTCTGCACCACCAGCTGGAATGCATGGGAAAAGAGGGGAAGCAAGCTCAAATATTTTTTTGGCTCTCTGCCCCCTGTTCACATTAGTAAGGTGGTTGCCAGCAAGCCAATCACCATCCATTTGAGTTTGCTCCGGCCAAGCAATCGTTCTGAATAGATAGATGTTGATCTGTCAGATGTTGTTAGCTTACAGAAAAAGGATTTGGATAACGGGCCATACCAGCCATTTTACATGTTTTATCTCATTTTCAACAAACTAGTGCAGAGCCGGCTGCTTGGCCTCCGGTATTGCTGCTTGCAGCTTTAGCCGTGGATGTTTAATAAGACCTGGATATGGTGCCGCTGTTCAGCCTTGCTCCCAGTTTTTTCCAGTGGTCACTCGCGGTATTGCAACAAAAAATCAAAATCCCCCTGCGGCCTAAAAAACATTTTCCCCATAGACCACCATTGTAAAAGACACGTCTGTAAAACTGTTTACAGGACGTCTTGAACTGCAAACAAGGTTGATTATGACTCTTTCTGTTATGAATTTTTGATCCATGGAGGTTTTATATTTGAAAACTTTCCTCCTTTTGCAGAGAAAAGTGATTTTAAAATCTGTGACGTCATCACAACGTAAAGTCTATGGGCCGTGCGGGAGCTTGCTGGTGGGGCCAAGTGGCAGAAACACAATATTGTGCATATTCAGTGGGCCACATACCTGGGAAGAAAACCTGAAAGCTAAAAAAAAACGTTTTTGCTGTATGCGCCATGGCAAGCAATTCTCATTGGAATGAATAGGCGCCATCTTGGGGCTTGGTATCCAGTTCTTATAATACATCCATGGCTTTAGCAAGTGGCGGAGAGAAAGCTGTACCCAGCATGCCATTCAGTGGTGTAACAGTTAATACGAGTCCGCTCTCAATTCGCAACGCACTACTAATAAATAGGCCCCTTTGATCTAAAGAGCTCCCACTCGACACAGCAATACACCCGCCAAGTGTAAAGTAGATCTGATGAACAGAGACTCTTTCTATTTTAGTTAGATATAATTTACATTACTGCTAACCATTTTGCATACCACGCTGTTGTCCATCCAGCCAGACGAGATCTGTAATCTCTCCAGCGTGTTCTGGGTCTACTCCGGGGCCTCTTACCAGTTGGACATGCCCGGAAAACCATCTATAGGGAGGTGTCCAGGGGGCATCCTGATCAGATGCCCGACCCACCTCAACTGGCCCTGTTCGACCTGAAGGAGCAACTGGCTCCCTCCGGATGTCTGAGCTCCTCACCCTATCTCTGAGACTGAACCCAGCCACCCTACGAAGGAAGCTCAATTTGGCTGCTTGTATGTGCGATTCATTCTTCCGGTCACTACTCAAAGCTCTTGACCATAGGTGAGGTCGAAAGCTTTGCCCTCTGGCTCAGCTCCCTCTTCACCACAACGGTTCGGTACGGCGCCCGCATAACTGCTGACGCCGCACCGAACCCTCGGTCCATCTCACGCTCCATTTTACCCCTTACACGTGAACTCCCTTCCAATCCATTGTTTTCCGGCAGAGAACCATGGCCTCTAGACTGACAGACCATGCTGTTGTGTTTTCATCTTTTAAATGTGTTTTTCTGACCTTCCAGGCAGCCACTGGCTTCCATTAATGTCTGTCCTGTTAAAAAAATAAATAAAAGATAATCAGACTCTTTAAACCTGCCGGTGATATATAATGTATGACAATAAACATCAACTCTGCATTTATTTTACTCATAGTTAAACTGTCATTATGAATTAGCGCAGCGCACACTTTTCAAATCAATCTTCACTTTACATTGATAATGAAACACTGACAGAAAAATGAATGCAGACAAGATGTTAACTGTGATGAATTACACAACTCAAGCAGGATTAAACACTTCCAACACTGATTGGTTTTCATATGTCACAAAAATTAATAGAAACCAGTGGCTTTAAGTTAATGTGAACTGTAGCTAAGGAGTTAAAACCAACCACTTATATAATAAATATAAGAAAAGTGAAAGTTGAAACATTCTTTCTGAGGGCACTTGCAGTGCATTCAGACACTGTTGAGTCAGTCATTTTCTTTTTGAAGCTGCAGCCTTGTGAACTGGATGGGAACACAGGCTCCTTTAACCAGAGTCCACAGCTGCCGCTCTGCGTGCTTACTCACTGTCCACCTACACATCGCTTTTTGCTGACTGTCCTCCAGCTGAAACTGCTGTTTCGGAACAAGGCTTACACAAATACGGATAGACTTTTTTCTTCTTCATGCCGCTGTTTAATGCACATTAAGATAAATGAGCTAACTGAGTAATAACAGTCATAACAATCTGTCAAGAAACGTAGCATGAAAGGTCGCAGCAGGGAAATGTGTTTATTATCATGACGAGATACGCTATCAGCCATGATGTGTTTGGTTTTCTTTGGCATTCGCTTCACATAGCTGTACATCGGAACGGCGTGTGCTTTTAATTATATTTGAAGGAGTGCAAACAATTGCTAATGGGATTATATATTTTCTCAAATCATATAATGTAGCTGACAGGATGACAGGCCTCCGTATCTGATGTCTCTGGAAACATGATGTATCGCTACATTATACAGCTCATCCATATGGAAGATATCGACATCTGGCACCAAACATTTTCATCACTGTGAAGCATGGGGAAAGAGCTAGCAGCTCCTGTTGCATCATGGGGGCGGGAGTCACCTACAGAAAGGCATAGAAAAGCCCCCTTCCTACATCTCATCAATCTGAAGTGTCCAAACAGCAGAGAAGTCGGCGGCTGTTTTGGCCAGCAGCCATGTGTAACCCAGCACACATTAAGTTATGACTTTGCGGCACCTCCTTCGGCGGTTATGAGAGAGCCACTTAGGATGACAAGTGATATAGTAAAAGAGATCATATCTTGACAAGTAATGTGGCACATTAGCCTCACACTCGCCCTGGAAATAGACCATGTCAGGACTGCTGAGCTCAGAGGACACCAGCATATTTGTCATGATGAATTGTATCAGTTTGGGTGATCTGTGAAATGTTTTTGCTTGACTTCTAAAGAGCTCGACTCCATGAGGGTGTAATGTCCTCCTCTGCCCTCTGGTGTGAGACACTCTTGCCGTACTGTGATAGACGTATCAGTCCATCTTACTATACTTGAGCATTTCAAATAGCAGAAGCTGAAATGTTACCTTTATGGTAAATACATCTTTTCCAGGTTCCCCTCCCAAAAAATACACCTCCAACATCTTGATGTCTTGTCTCTCAGGGCATGCCAGTCAGTTTTGACATTTCTAAAAAGATTCACAATTTGCATCCTGTCTGTCAGAGTGCGATCTCTCAACTGATTGTGAGGGAAGCATCCATCACGGAGGCTCAGCTACAGTAGTGATTAATCTCAGAGCTCTGCACACCTCTCAGAAAGAAAAATCATGTCACTTCGCTTCAGCCTATACACTGGATTCTTGTTTATTTCTCTATGATATTCCCCCGAGATACTTTCAATCCATGTTTACTGTTGTATAAGAATATATACTGTAAATGTGTAGGGCTTTGCCTGGCGTGTTTTGCACTGTGGCGCGTGTCCTTAGACTGTATGTTCAACTTTTTTCAAACTATTCTGATGGCATACGTCTTTGTAAGAAAAAATGTAGAAGGTCGAATCTGTGTGGGTGGCAGCGTGTATTTCCTGCCACAGTGTCTTCTCAGCATAGTGGCTTTAGAGCAACAAGTCCTTCAACCTAAACAACAAAAAAAGTAATTTGTCATCGCCTCCAAATTTGTCCTTGAGCGTTTTCTGACTCCTGAGGGAGATATCTATTTCTATAGCTGGTAAATGCTCCACTATGTTTACCAGCTAGTCGCTAACGTTGTCTGTGCTGAGCATGTACATAGACTATAAAATATGGACGTAGTCTCCGTGACATCACCCATAGGTTTCTGAAGAGCCGTTGTGAAACTCAATGTGGGCGGCGCAATCTTGGCAGTGACGACACAGCCTAACTCACAGCTAATGGTCACGTCTAGAAGGAAACCTGCAAGTGTGAAAAGTTGCAAAAACTCTTACGAGACTCGCTGCCCGATGACCTATCTTAACCTTAACTACTTGAGGTCAATGCCTAACCTTAACCATCTCACGATAATTTCGCAATTTGCATGCTACCTTCTAGACTTGACCCCGGCTTATCCAAAAATGGGCAAAGAAGTGGATCGTTTGTGGAGCTGACTTCTGCGTTGGCTTCATTTTTCAGCACCAGATATTGCCGCTTGGGCAGGTAGCGTATAGTGGATTTACCAGGGCTTTTATCACTGAAAACAGCAGATGAGAGCCATGAGAGTGAACCAAAACGGCGACTTTCTATTCTGATCCTACCTTTCACACTAAGTTTGTCAGCCATTTTAATGTCGTACAGTAATATACACGCTCCCAGGCTTTGACATTTGACTCTCCATCTATAGCCAGAGGTAAACATCCAGGTTTGCTGCTGTCCATAGTGGGCACAGGAATGTGTGAGAGATCCTGCGCTCATCTGTCTGTTGTGCCTCAAGATTGAGCTAGGAGATCTCTCTCGTTCTCCTCCCTTGGTGTGTTTGAAAGAAATTCGGTGTTAGTGAAGATGTGAGCTGTCCTGACAGGAATTTCCTTTCACACTTTCCCCTAGTCTGTAGCTCTTGGGGGGCCCTGTGTATGTTTCTCTGATCCACTGTTTGGCTTGACAGCATTTCAGGTGTGAGGAAGGGTGGACAAAGCTGTGTTGTGCTGCAGAAGGGTGGGGATGGGACTGAAGTTGGTGGCGGGTTCACATCTGAGCTGAGACAATATGTTGGGGAAACTTTGCTTCTCCTTTGGGGGCAGAGTTAAAGATCTCTGAAAGAGTAAGGAAGGAATACCCCGCCGGGAGCCAAGCTGGGAATGATTCATGGAGCCACCACTTCCCACTTCAGCGCCGTGTCATGTTTGTTTTCGGTCAGCATGGCGATATTAGCTGTCCCAGTTCACATTCATACAAGTGTTATTTTGTGGTTTTAGATTAGCATGATATCACAAGTTTTAATATCCAAGCAAAGACAGAAACAGATGTTGCTTGATGGTTTTGTGGTCTCGAATGTGATCTCCCGCAGAAATGAACAATGACATTTGGAATGTGAATCAATATATTATTAGCATGAAAGAAAGTAGGAAGGTCAACACCAGTAATAATAAGGCACATAGTTCAATATTTTGGGAAATACGCTTATTCACTATCTTGCAGAGAAACCGATGAGAAGATAAATACCACTCTCATGTCTGTACAGTAGATAACCTACAGCTGGTTAAATGAGTACTCCACCAATGTAGCGTTGCACTCCTATAACATTGTCAGACTCACAAAGTTATCAACATTGATGCAGCAGAGCCATTTTTATGTACACACATTTCTTCCTAGTCAAAACCTGACGCCTACATTACCCACAATGCAACTCGAATGCAGACAGTTTGGTCAAAGAGAATAGAAGCATTGACTTTCGCTTCTTGGTAATATACGTTCTTTGGTTTGGTCAGAGATTCATGTGTGTTTTGCTAGTAGCGGCTAATGTTGCCTCAAGCCACTAGCCTCAAGGCAGACATGAGTAGCGAGTTTTATCTGGTTTTGCAGCTCTGGAGACACAAAAGGCTTTATACAACATTGTTTCACACATGCGTACTATACTCCTCCAACATATGTAAACAGACTTTGATGTGTAAAAGTGGAATTGCCCTAACAGCACCCCTAAAGCTCACTAATTAACACGTTATTAATCTTGTTTGTTTAATCCGTACAAAAAAAATGAAATGCTGAGGTTTGTTATGACTGTGAGGTTGCCAGGCAACCGGCAGAAACACCATGAAGTGACTATGTCAGGCCAAGGAATAGTCTGTCACATAGGCTCCTACACGACATGTATATTTGTCCGGATTAAACTACTTTAGGACTGCAACTAACGATTATTTTCTATTGTCGATTAATCTGTTGATTTTTTTCTCGATTAATCGATTAGTTGTTTGATCTATAAAATGTCAGAAAATGGTGAAAAATGTCAATCATTGTTTCCCAAAGCCCAAGATGACGTCAAAATGTCTTGTTTTGTCAACAACTCAAAAGATATTCCGTTGACATAGAGGAGTTAAGAAACCAGAAAATATTCACATTTAAGAAGCTGGAATCAGAAAATTTAGACTTTTCTTAAATTTTTTTTACTAAAACCGATTAATTGATTATCAAAATAGTTGCCAATTAATTTAATAGTTGACAAGTAATCGATTAATTGTTGCAGCTTTAAACTAACTGATTAAAAATGTATATTTAAATGTATATTTAAATCTATAGAATATTAATATATAATCTGTATAAATATGAGAGCACAGACAGATATGAGAGTGGCACAGATCTTCTCATCTTACTCTCGACAAGAAAGCAAATAAGCATATTTCCCAAAATGTTTATTCCTTTAAGGAAACTGAATAAAATTATATAAAATTGACATGACATGCGAAAAGCGAAATTTACAGTCAAACTTCACCAATGTCTGAAAGTCCTTTGCAGAATATCTCGTGTTTTTATATATTTTTCCTTTATTTTCCAGAATTCGTTCTCATTCAGAGTAGATGTTGAAAAAAAATAAATAAATCAATATAGCAGAAGGCAATGCAGCAGAAGAACGGCCTTGATTATTTTCATGCCACGGTGTAGAAAAAATGGATGGCCACTCATTTTTTATTGAAAGCGAAGCAGTCGGTTTAAATAAAGTCATTCTGGGAACTGAAGTAGAAACACACAAGATGGGTTGAAGGTAGGATGGTGTTTTTCAATCTGCTGTATAAAAGTCTCTAATAACTGTGCATACCTTCACTTTACTGTGTTCTAGGCGGACCACTCAAAGTCAAGGGTGTCTTTTTTGAGTTTCTGTGTGTTTGCGGTATTGGAAGGAACCCAGGCTGATCAGTCTCCTTCCACTGGGATCAGCCTTTACTGTAAACACGATTAACAAAATATTTACATGAGAATAACCTTGCTCTATTGTGCTCCCTGGGCAGCAGGATGTGTTGGAGGAATGATGTTTGTGCACGAGAATCGCAGCTGTCCGGAGCTCTGGGTTTTGATTGGCAGCCGGTCACGACTTGTGAAATCATTCTGCTTTTTCTGTTGCCGGTGCTGAAGTCTGTGTTACACATGCTTGAAGATGTGTGTGTCATGTACGTAAAAATGTCTGTAGAAAAGGGAGTAATGATTAAAAATATTCAAAGTATAGGCTTTCAGGTGCTTAAGTTGCTGCTGCGTTTGTCCTTGAGTAGTTTCCTCCTTCTTTGTTTGCTCGCCTGGGAAAGTGAATTAAATACAGCACACGTATCACAATGATATTCAAACACAGTCTCATGTGAAAAATGGTCATCATTTGCTTTCATAAATGCAAAGACAGCCACTCCACCTTCATCCACCCTCTGTGCTATTGCTCTGTGTGTGTTTTCATCTCTAATGATATCCAGGTGGGGCATAAGTCATGGTGGCACTTTTATATATGATAGACTGTAGGTGTGGAGTCTGACTGAGCGCTAATGGCACCCAGAGGGGACTCTGGAACGGTAATGACATTCTAGGCCGGCCATATTAACCGAGCACAAGTCAGTGAAGTGAATGCATTGGTAATGAATCAAGGGCAAATTGTCGCTATTTCAGAGGTGGAAGCAGGGAGCTGTGAGAAGCACCGCCTCATCAGTGGGCCATGATTTCTCCGTCTCGGTGTTTCTAGCATCAGGGACCCGAGTGCTTTGCCCGCAGATTGCCTTACAGCTTGTAAATGCAATGAACAATGTGCTATCTGAGCTGCTGTCGTGTTGGATTACAGATTCCTGATGTGTTTTGGAGATTTGACAGCCTACCAGCAGCTCTGTCAAAACCACTGTAGGTCCTGGCTGACCTGTGTAACATGAATCTAATGCAGTTGCTGCGTGTGTTCGCTCCCTCAGGTCTGGTGATTGGCTTTTCTATGACTCCACCTGTCCTCGACAACTCCAAAGACGACATAGTGATTCCAGTCCACGAAACACTCACAATTACATGCAGGTATGTGTGTGTGTGTGTGTGCTATACTCTGGTTTGGGAGTGTGTACCTGCATGACTTGCTGTTTGTTAGTTTAGTTCTTTGACCTAAGGAAAGTTTTAGATTCTTGTATTTTACTTGACAAGAGATATTTATTGTCACTTTATACTTCTAATCCACCACAATTCAGAGAGACATATTATACTTTTCACTCCATTACAATTAGGTTATTTGACAGATATGATTACTATTTTACAAAGACTTTGCATACACAAAGTATGATGGGCTTATAAAATATGGTGCATTGTTACACATTGGCATACACTATTGTTCAAAAGTTTGGAATCAACCACTATTGAATTTGAAATAGTTCAGCCCCAAAAGAAGAAGAATGAAATGATTCAAACTTCCATTTAGTCGATGTTCCCACAGTGTTGCATGATAGGGGAGAATAGTGTTGGAACTTTTTTCCCCCCAAATATCCCTTCGATTTTGAATTTGTTTTCCAGTCCAGAAAAGCACAAGTAACCCTCGATCATTATTGAACCACAACGATTCAATTGGGTTCTAAATATTGCAGTCTATTCAGTGGTTAGATCAAATAGTCTCAAACTGTGATTAGTCAGTCCACAGTATGTTAAGCTGATTATTGTGAAGTTTTAAGAATGGCTTTGCTAAAAACACGCCTGTTAATTCCAGCTTGTTATAGGCTGCATTATTGTGGACTTGACTCTGAAACAGGAAACGGCTCCTATTTAAACCTGCACACATTTTGATGCTTAGCTTCCAGATTCTTTTATCAATGACTGGTGATTTCTTCTATTCATATTTAACTGTTCCTCAGAGCAGAGGGATCTTTGTCCCTTTCTGTTCTTTCAGTTGTCAGTCTGGTTGAAACATTTTCTTCTCCATGTACAAAACATTACTTTCTTTTTACAAAACCTTCATACAAAATAACGTCTTTTTGTAAAGAGGGCTTTATACAACCTGAAAGCATGAAGGGCCATTCAAAAGTATAGAGCAGTCCTCTCTGACAGGAGACTCCAAACTTTTTGAATGGTAGTGTATAAAATTCATTTTCATCCATAAATGCCAAACATTTCATGGATCCAGCATCTCAAATGTAAGCATTTGCTGCTTTTCATGTCTTGAATTACAGTATAAAACAAAATGATTAGGTATTACAGTCCAAGCAATTAATCGAGAAAATAATCAGCAGATGAATTGATAGTGAAAACAATCCTTAGTTACAGACCTATATGAAATAGCTTAAAATTAGCGCCACCTCAAAAAAAAAATCAAATGATATTTATATAATATATAAGCATAAAACTCACAAGGGTCTTTTTTCTGCATTTTTGATACTACAAGTGTATTTTTTTTAGTGATATTTTGGCACTTTTACTTAAATAACATGTTCAATGCTGGATTACTTGTAATGGAGTATTTTACAGGCTGCGGTTGCTATTTGACTCCGAATAGTTCCTCCACCACAGATACTGTCAAACAATTTCAGTCCAGTCACCACAGCATTTTGTATGCCTCGTGTTTCTGATGGAAACTAGTCAATTCAAATCAATTTTATTTATAAAGACCAAAATGTGTATGTGCTTTAAAATGTGTACAGCATAAAACACCGTCTACCCTTAGAGCCTCATTTCACATAAGGAAAAACTCCATATGAAATATCCATATAAAAAAGGTCACGTCCCATAAGACACAGAGAGAGAGAGATGTTTTTGTTCTAAAACACAGCCAACACTGATTTAAACCAAGTGAGATATGAATTCACCCATAATAGCCGTCCTTTATCCTTATGAGATCTCTGCTGCGCTGGCTGCTGCCAAGCTGTCACTCCATTAACCATTTTGTGCCTGCGGTACAAAAAAAATCCGATGTCTTTGGAAAGCTGATGATACCTTTGGACATTTTCCACTACAGGTCTCAAATAGTTGGTTGCATGTAAACCTCACACGGCCGGCACCACTGAGAATCTCCAGGGAGAGTTTCCTTTTGAGTCAGTTTTTATTCTTTACAATTTCCTAGAGTCTAGATAGATAGATGCTATTCACAAGAGATGGAAAATAACCTGCAGAATACTTTCATTGCCTTCTGTGCAGTTATTTCCTCTCATCCCATTCTGGCACTGTCTGCAAATGTGGGCATTTGTAGTTGGTGGAGGCAGGTGGTGAAAGCACAGCTATCAGTTTTCAGACAGCCATTATGATTCCACTCAATCTCGCTCATAAAGCCTCGGGGTTAACATGTCCAGCCATAACTGAATTTATGTGACAAAGCACAACAGAGATGTGTGGATGCACGGAGACATTTACAGCAACACACACAAACACACACACACACACACACACACACACACACACACACACACACACACACACACACACACACACACACACACACACACTCACACACACACACATGCAAACACTGGCATCCGCTCACATGCACACAAACACTTTTCAAATTTTACAGTTATTACGTGACTGATGGAAGGTGAATGATATAGATAACAAAATGTCTTAAAACAATGATCAGGTACCCATATGTACCTTCAATCCTTTATTTCAAATGTATACTAACGGCAAACCTGTCCCGTGTCCTGTCCTCCTCAGGGGACAGCACACTCTGTCCTGGGCCTGGCCTGATCAGACTCTGGTGGGACAGGAGCTAACCGACCGTCAGGCCCAGCTGCCGACCACCGGGGCCCCCGGGCAGAGGGTCGCCCTGGTCAGCGAGTGTCGGGGGCAGCCTGGGAGGCCGTACTGCAAAAGGCTGGTCCTGACCGGGGCGCGGGCCAAGGACACGGGCTATTATCGCTGCTATTACAAGGATGTCAAGACTGTCATCATCGGCACCACTGCTGTCAGCGTTTATGTCTTCGTCAGGGGTGAGTCACACTCCCACGAACCCACACACATACACTGATGCAAGAAAATTTTAAATTTTAAATCCTTGTCAGTTCTTTACAAAACCTCTTATTTCCAACCATTTTATATTTATTTATTTTCCATCATCTGTTTATTGTCTTCCATGCTTGTACATTACCAGTAGTGAACTTGGTTACATCAGTTTCAGTTGCAGTTAGGTATTTAAGCTGTGGGGTAACATACAGCCACCTGAAATAGTAGAACAAAAGAACAGGTAAGACAGGGACATCTTTATCTTTATCTTTTATTCGGATCTCCATTCGCTGTGGCTGAAACCCAGCTACTCTTCCTGGACTCCACTTAAATCACTGTGAACTCTTAGGCTACATTTCAGTACATAATCACATTACAATCTTTACCAACAATGACCACAACAACAAAAGAGACAGCAACAAAACACAACAATATTCAAGACACAACCCAACACACAACACAGGACCTAGGTTCAAGTTAATACTATTCTAGTGCAACATGAACTATAGTAGTTGAAATTAATACTATTCACAGAGTATAGAGGTAAATATGATTCATTAGTGGTTGGACCATAACATATTATATGTCAAAATACAGAACAGAGTAAGTAACAACTTCTTTTACCATAAATATTAACAGGACTTTATATTTATCCAACATTAAACCTTTTATGATTTGATGTTAGCTAAATATCAGCAGACACAGAGAGCTGTTCAGCTTGGAGATGTTTTTTTCAATAATATTATAAGTCGATTTTTGCTATTTTCTTGAATGATATACCCGGGCAGAGTGTCTCCATGTCACCATGACTCTGTACACTACAGTGCTTTTCAACATGTTAGTTTTCACCTTAGGAAGTGTGAATCCGCCTTCAGTGTCATGCCTGGTACTATAATCATGTCCATCAGAACTGAAGCATAATTGTTTTTACATAATACCCATGGCAATTTAGTTACCAATATATTTCTAGTGAAATTAAGTAACGAGGCAGTAAATCTGTCTTTTACTTTCATTGTGATGGATGTTAGAAATAAAAAGGGGATATAATGCAGCATAAAGGGTACAATACAGACATAGAAAGAAAATAAATAAATAAAGAGATAAATTAAAAGAAATAGAAAAAGATAATAATAAAAATAATAATAATAATAATAATAACAAAGGATAAATAACTACAAAATTATAATGATAATAAAAATAAATGAACGACAGCACAGTGGTACAGATGAGAGAGCCTATGGCGGAACATTCACCCCGAGCCATATACTGGCCATTGGATAGTCCCTGCGTATGTGCAGTAGGCTTATATAAACAGATATAGGGGTCTCTTTTCTCTTTAGAAATCCATGTCACATAGTAGCAAGTCTGCAGTGTGTGGGGCCATTTTGCTGCCTGACCTTCTGTTCTGTGTTTAAAGAGAGCATGTTTCATCTCCTGCCTGACCTGGTCTGCAGCTCTTTGGCTTGGCTGTGCGGAGCCTACTGAAACAGATCTCCTGTTTGAATGTGACTTCAATATCAAAGCAGCCGCTGCTCTATTAGAACTGGAAGTTGTTGACTTTGCCTCAGTAACACCCTGGAAGCCGAGGCGATTAATGATTCGGAAATTAGAGATGCAAAGTGTTTGATAGAAGGTAACAATTGGCAGCTCATTGCTTTTTCTAATTAGAGAAAGGATGTGTAGTTAATTTATTAAGACTGAAATATAGCAGCAGCTGTCCTATAATTCACCTTCTCATGAGAGTTTTCATGCGTGTTTTATGTGTGAAATCTGATAAGACCTGCACAATAAAATTGGTTTTGCTACCAATGTTTTCTCTCCTGGTTCCGCTGCGTCTCATATGATATTAGGATTCAGAGCCATCACTCTTCCTTTCTTTATTTTAAACCAACTTTAGGCCTTAAGGGTTGCCTCTTCACTTTTCCTCGCCTCGCTCCGTGTGCCGTGGGAGGAAAGTGGAAGGAGGAGGAGTGGATGGGAGAGACAGATGATTGTCATGTAAGGGAATCCTGCTGACCAGTCCACTCAAGTGAAACGCCTGTTTATCCCCTCTGACAAGGTGCCAAAACAGTTTCCACAGATCTAACCGGGGGGCTGATCAGGAGCAGATGAAATCGCAGCCATAAATTAGACCCAGCGTGTGGCAGGATGAGAAGAGACGCATGTGGATTGAGTTAGACAGCCCCTCCACACCCGTCTCTGCTGCACACTATCATCTAAACATCACTGTAGTGTGTATGAATGTACAGTACTGCACACACTGGTGCCCGGGCCCATATCCCCGATGGTTTGCTTCTTGCCCCGGGCGCGACATCTTCTCTTACAAAAAACAATTGTACTCTAATACCTGCAGTGATTTATTGTTAAGAACTTAAACTACGAGGAGTTGTGTATTATTTCTGCTACCTGTGTGTATTCAGATTACCGCTGGGCAGAAATATAAACCTCTCGAAAGTATCTATTGTTTGGCCTTGCAGCTCATTGAAGTCATAGATTTGAGTGCTACAGAAAACAAGTATGAACATAATGAGAAGGCTTATCGTGAGAAAAAAAGAAATAAGAAAGGATGCGAGCAGTAGTCATACAACGCCTTTGTGCTGGCTGCTGTACAAAAGTCACTGGTATTGCCTGGGAGATAAGCATTTTTATAATAGTGTGCATGCATGCTGTGGGAATATGAGGTTTTGTAGTGATAACAGCTGCAAAGTAAATTGGTGACGCGATGTCTCCCAAAGCCCTCCTGCAACAATAGCTTTGAGTCACTGACAATAAAAAAGGAAACATCAAGGTGTTAAGAAACACAGAAGAGATATGTTCCACTAAAGGACAGCTTGGGGGGGAAATAGTAGCACTGTTTGGAGGATGGAAAAACCTCTCGGCTCTGTCTGTCTCTCTCTCTGACATGTAATAGCAGTTCTTAAAGCTATTTACTGTGTGGGGACAGACTGAGCTGTTGCATTACATGGTGATCATGATAAACTCCACATATGGCGTGTCTTTGGGGGTCGTTATCAGGCTGTCGGAGATGTGGCTGTCCGCTCACGGAGTTACCTCAGTAATAGCTGCCATTATCCCGGCCGGTATCAGGGTTACCCTTTAACAGCTCCCCTGTTTCCATCTGCACCCAGACCCCGAGCAGCCGTTCCTCAGGAGAGGCAGCTACAGCCCCGAAAATGACCTGAAAACCATTTTGGTCACCCGCCTCTCCACCCACGTCACAGTGCCATGCCTGGTCACAGTGCCGGATCTGAACGTCACTCTCTACGCGGTTTGTACTCACCATAGATTTCTCACACTCTCATTCCTCCAATCAAAGCTGTCAGTGCTTTAATTTGTGATTTGAGCTTGAGCAATTATGTTTTTTTTAATTTGTGTCATCTCAGTATCCAACGCCTCTGGAGGAGAGCGGGATGACGTGGGACAACAAGCGAGGCTGGTCCTTTCCCAGACACATCGTGGACACCATGCCCATCATCGGATTTTTGTGCGTTGCCTCACTGGGAAGCAAAGAGTATCAATCCCCCAACTACCTGATCCACATGATAGGTAAAAAAAAAACATTACATCTGTGTTAACTCCAAAGGTTTAAAGGGTTCAGTCTCCTCTTGTGCTCCAACAAAAACACAAAGGATCACACAAACCTTAACTTCGGCAGCTACGAAAACATAACTGACCCAGTACAAATATTTAAATTAGATTTGAAGCTCTACGCTTGTTGAAAGGGAAATTAGCGAGGAAATCAAAGGTGGTGCTAGACTGCACTGATCTGCCATCATAATTCTGCATGACAGCCAGTGAGCCAATTACGCCTTAATGCTGACAATTTGAAGGATTTTACTTCTTTATGTAATTTCCTCGAAAAAATACAACTCCCCTCTTTATGTGGGGATGTGTGCCATTATGCCAGTAGAATTAAAAGAAAAGAAAAAGGAAGAGAAGGCATAATTAAATTGTAGGAATCTAAGATGAAGAGATTTCATGAGGTTCCCTCTCTGAACTCTGAGGGACCCGGAGGCTCTGTTGTGTGAGATCATTCACCTCTCACTTCAGAGGGCGAGAGGAAACTCATACCCACCGCTGCCGGGCCAAAAGTAACAGCAGCATCAGTCAGAGGAGAAACTAAGAGCAAGTCTTCACTCCCAATGCTTAATGGAGCATTTAAACAACCAGGCAATCACAGTCTGCTGCACAGACAGACATCACCGCCATACATGGTTTGTTTTACACCCCGTGTCATTTCCAGAGACTCAAGAGAGTGTCCAAAGCTTTCTTGCTTTTTCTGTCTTACCTTGAATTGAGGCTCCTCTGTGTTACACTTTAATTTCCTTCGCTGATACGTAGCCTGACACATGAATGAAAACAGTGCGAGCTTTTGACAGACAGCGTCTTTATAGTGGGATCCTCTGGTCCAAAGGGAAGTCATTTCCTCTGGTCCTGCGAGGAAGGAAAAACTGCTGACGATGTCACCGTGACCTCTCTCACTGTCTCCCCTCCCTCTGTCCCTCTTGTTTCTACCTCCCCCCTTTTTCTCTTTCCCGGACAGGAAGTCAGGTTTACGATGTCAAGCTGTTTCCTGAGGACCCGGTTCAGCTGATAGTGGGGGAGGCCCTCACCTTGAACTGCACAGCGTGGGTAGAGTTCGACGCGGGGGTGGACATTCAGTGGTCTTACCCACGCAAACAGGTACGTAGCAGCAGCAGTTTGCCGCACGTTGAACGGCATCAGTGAATTAAAAACTTGAATTTCATTTCTTTTCACCAGCCAAACAGTTTTGAGGACACTAAGGCCCATCGTGACCCCCAGTCTCACGCCACAGCGGCTGTCAGCATCCTGACCATCCACAGCGTCAATGTCACAGACACTGGCCCGTACAGCTGCAACGTCACCACCACGGACACAACACAAATCCGACATACTCAGGTCATAGTTTATGGTAAGCACTAGCTCAGAACAGGGAAGTTTACTGCTTGGCCCTCCTCTTGTTCAATAGATCAGTCTGTTAGCCCAAAAATATCACATTAATCACAAGTATCTGTATAATAACAAGACTAAATCCAGGTTAGCTGCTCTGTGAGGCTAAAGTCTAACATCAACCTGCTAACATAATGATTAGCAAATGATGATTGCGCTAGAAAAAAAGATAAGGGATCACCAAAATGATTCATGAGGGGGAACATGAATGTCTGCTGTCAAAACATTTCACTTAAAAACACAAAAGTGAACCTCATGGTAACGTTAGCGCTAGAGGAGACCATGAATGTTTGTGAGATATTTCAGTCTGGACCAAAGTGATGGACCGACCGAGAGACAGACAGTCGTGCCGCTAGCATGGCTAAAAACAAAGCATGCCTATGTAACTTGCAATTAACAGGATATTAGTAAATGCTACAATGCATTGTAACAATAGTACAGTGTAACATTAAGCAGCTGACTCAGTAATGTCCTTTATAGAGCAATATCAATGTAGCTTTACTTTGCTAGCATTAGCCTACAGCACGGTGGTGCAGTGGTTAGCACTGGCGCCTCACAGCTAGAGGGTCGCAGGTTCGAATCTGGCTTGGTGTGGAATTTGCATGTTCTCCCCGTGTTAGCTTGGGTTTTCTCCAGGTACTCCGGTTTCCTCCCACAGTCCAAAGAGGTTAATTGTTGACTCTAAATTGCCCGTAGGTGTGAATGTGAGTGTGAATGGTTGTCTGTCTCTATGTGTCAGCCCTGCAATGGACTGGTGACCTGTCCAGGAGGGTGTACCCTGCCTTCGCCCAATGTCGGCTGGGATCGGCTCCAGCCCCCCCGCGACCCCTAACGGGATAAGCGGTTGCAGATGAGAGAGAGAGAATGAGAGATGAGAGTGGTGAAGGAATGAGATTCTAAAATCAGAAAATTAGTTTGCGTTTTAGCACTTCCGGTGTCCCTCGTCTGGAAGTCAATGGGTTTTCTGAATGGGTTTTTAGTTATGCCTGTTATAATGTCTGTGGTTAACACAAGCTGAAGAGATTTTAATGTTTTGTTCTACGATAGAAGATACGGCAGTAAATATCCCCTTTGTGAATTTTGAAGCCTTTAACATCTCAAAAAAGGCGGTTGCTAACAAGTAAGTGGCTAAATGACACTACAAAACGTCATCACGCCAACTCCTCCATCTTTACAGCCTCATTCATGTGACTGTGGTGTAGTTCGTTTATAGCCTAACGTTAGCTTTTTACTTCTGCCGATTGCATTCACACTTCCAAAATCATAGAAGTGGCGTTCACTTGTGACGATTATCTTGCTGA
This sequence comes from Sebastiscus tertius, assembly GCA_916701665.1. Taxonomy (NCBI): domain Eukaryota; kingdom Metazoa; phylum Chordata; class Actinopteri; order Perciformes; family Sebastidae; genus Sebastiscus; species Sebastiscus tertius. The sequence continues at coordinate 16,779 of CAKAOH010026955.1, read as the reverse complement.
ACAAAACGTGTAAGTATCATAAACGTGTGTTTGCCACAGAGCTCATTTTCTGCAACAATCCAAAATCAAATGGAAAAATCCCATTGGCTTTTTGTTGAGGGAACCAGGGCGATGCTAACTTCCTGGTTGTACGTCATCCCTGTACCACTTTATAAGCTACTGGTCATATCAGGCCACGAAAGGCTCCACTGGGAAAAATCTTTGAGGGTATTGAACTGAGCAGGGGTGTTTTTATTGCTTATGAATTAAACTTAAGAAGAATTAATCATTCATTTCTTGAAAAATGATATGATCTGGCTTTAAAGGAATACTCCACAAAAGAATCTATCAAATATTTAGCGCTGTATGCCTGAAGGGTGGCTCTGATACCAATGGTGACCCAGAGTCACAGCAAGAAAATGGGTTGAAATATCCATATAAATTACAAACCACTTCCTGTGTATTTAGCAATTAATTGTCAAGGCAATAAAGTGAAGATACTGTATGGATAAATAGTGGAGGAGTGATTTGAGAAGTCTCTGTTGGCATTTCGACTCAAGTTTTGAGCCTACAGGGGGCGAGTGTCTGATACTCAGAAGAGCTGAGCTTTTTGTGAACTTTGAGACTGTAAATGAGTGAATTTCTCTTCTTCCAGAAAAGCCATTTATCAGCCTCAACTACAGAAATGGACCAGTGGTGGAGGTAACGGCTGGCCAGAAGTCGTTCAAATTACAAGTAAATGTGTCTGCCTTCCCCACGCCTGAAACGCAATGGTAAGATGAGATTCTCTGGTGTATTCATTAAATTTAATGGGCAATTTTCAAAAGCATAATTAGACCCCATACTGCTTAGGTTTACAGATTCATTTAGAGGCAGAGCAACTCAGCTGGAAGAGGGTTATCTTGTGCTTTGTGTCCAGGTATAAAGATGGAAAGCTGATAAACCAGCGCCCAGAGTTCAAGATAAGAAGAATGAGGATGCACCTTAACCACGCTCTGGAGATTAAGGATGTCTGTCAGGAGGATTCTGGGATCTACACGGTGCTGCTGAGGAACAGTGCCGCCGCGCTGGAGAGGAGGCTCAACATCACGCTTGTCGTTAATGGTAACTAGTCTGTGTACCCTCAGTAGAGATCACGCCAGATGTTTTGTGTGGATGTGCAACAGTTAACATTCATGCTGCAAAACTCTAGAGGTTCACTTGTTTTCCAAGTAAGGAACATGATATTTTATACTAAAACGTGTAATATGAATCAGTGTGTGATTTGGGTATGTGGAAAAAATATTCTAAGAAATTTGAAATAAAAGCTGAAATGTTGCATCAATAAGCAAAAGATACACAAAAGAGTGGCGATGACAGATTGAATGACAGAGCTGTGAGGCCTGGAAATGCAAAGTAGTCAATGTAAATATATTTTCTTTTGCAGACTTATGTTTGATTCAGATTTGCACCACATTTTGATGTAATCGTACCAGCTGAAGTGGAAGTAAAGACTGAAATCACACAAATGCATGTGTGTGTTAAGTTTGTATGTTGTCTTCATTTTATCCCAACTGAGGTTTCCTCTCTGTTTTCTAGCAGTCTAGTTGTGTTCTAGTCATGTTTTAGTTTCCTCCTTAGACTGTATATAAAGATGGACGACATGACAGCCCCCAAAAAATGAAGCCAAAACATCTTGATCGCCCCCTGGTGGCTGGCTGCAGTATAGGTCATAAACCCCACCCCCTCCATGTTAGTGGATGGGACATGGGCCAAACTAAAAAGTCAAAGTACACCTCAAATAATTTTTTCCCAAAGATGGTTTCTGTCATTTTAGGTAATTCTTATAACACTGGTGTACACATATGTTCAAGCGTTAATTTTTCTGATATGTTTGGTTTTAATTAGTTATTTGATGCTATAAAAAGGGGGTGAGACGTCATGATTGACAGCTGCTCTGAGTGAAGTAGTCACGCAGCCGGAGGCTTGGGAATTGGTCGAAAGAGGAGATGTAACTTTAACTTTCCATAACTGTCACAAGTCTGTGTACAGTAATAAAACATGTGTGTCAACTTGATCACTGATTATGGATAGTTGTTGTGTCTTTAGGCAGCTACCATGGTGCTAACGTAGCAGCTAGGTGGCTCACGCTAACAAGCTGCAGGTGTGCTCGGCTCGGGATTGGCTCGGGTGGGTGTGTTGGCGGGACCTCGATACTGTGACTCCAATTACTGCGCAGACTCTGGCTCCATATGATGTCAAAATCTCAAGATGGCAGCTCCAATATCCAGGATGTTTTGGCTTCACTTTTGTGCAGTGGGAGGAGGTGGAGACTTGTCGTCCATTGTATATAGGCTACAGTCTATGGTTTTCTCCCATAGCTGTGTTTAAGGAATATGAGGGTAATTTTCACTGCTGGCAACTGATTCATGGTGTTTCCTTGTTCTGCCCAATTAACAAACGCTGGGATAGGTCTGTGCCCCTAAATATTATGTCTGGCTGGATGGATGGATTGATTGTCTCTCCTCTTCCCCAGTTCCCCCACAGATTCATGAGAAAGAAGTGGCAGATCCGTCCAGTCCTTACCCCAGTGGCAGCAGCCAGACGCTAACATGCACCGCGTATGGTCTCCCCGCTCCCACCGTCAGCTGGCAGTGGCGGGCCTGGGGCCCGTGTGTCCTCAACAGCACCCGGAGCCGACTGTAAGAAAAACTACACACACTCACACACAGGACTGATATATTTTGTACACTCTGTGTAACCAGTGTGGGAGCAGATAAGGTTCGGTCATGCAGCGCATGAAGCGTTACATGAAGACCAAATAAGAGGAAGAGGTCAGTGTGAAATTATCCGCTGACTCTGAGTGAAGAAGAGAGGGAGGAGATGAAGAAGAACAAGGCGGTGGGGAAAGAAATGTGGAGGTGGATGAAAAGAGCAGAGATAAAGAGGAAGGTGGAGGAGAAGCAAATAGAGGAAGGAGAGGAGGAAAGGAAAGTGTGTCTGTTCAGTGTCCAACATGCTTCCTCCCCCACACGGTAATAATGTGGCTGTTACACTGCGGCTGATCCGCCACGGTTCAGCTCTCACACAGCAGTCGCACTTTCTGACATACATGGGCAAACGCAGACACACACACAGGCTCACCTGCTCATTCACGTGTCAGAGATGCACATAAACCACCTAGGTGTGTTTGAGCTCATCAGGGTGCTGTATATATATACACACATACGCTTAAATACACACACGCACACACACATATTATCAGGCATCGCTTTCGGCTATTCTCCCCTTCTCCATCTCCGCTAAATCCCACAACATGATATAATGGATTCTCTGGACAGCAGATTTTCAGTTATAAGCCCCGCTGTTGTTCTGCTGAATATATCTCCAATATTCACCTGCCTCCATCTTCCTCCAAGGCTTAATTTTTGAAGTTATTGCTGTTCTCTTGACCTTTCCATGTGGGTGTACCCTTGACTGTGTATAGTCTATGGTGTACACTCAGAAACTCACTACAGTGTTAGAGGCTCAACTTTGGCTCCAGATGTCAAGTTCATCATGTTCTGTCTCATGTACAGCTCATGTGGCATTTCATGGGCGCCGACTGAGGCATGGCTGAGTTGACCTTTTCTGTTGTTTACAGTAAGAATTGAATTTCCTTTTTCTTTATTTTATATCAAATTTATAAAAAGGAAATTCAGTTCACATGTAGTGTAGTCCACCTGCCTGCCGTAGTGTCCTTGAGCAATACACTGAATTCACACTAGTTGTTTTGAGCAACATTCTCTGCAAAACTTGAGAAATGACTTTCAGAAGAGTGGATTGTCTCACATGATGAGGACGATGTCTGTATTAGTCACATTATATGTTCACACCATCAAATTGTGGGGACTCCCATCTAGGTACAATAAACAGGTCCTCGGGTGTCTTGTTTTTAGTTAAAGAGGACCTATTATGCTTACATGCTTTTCCCCTTTCCTTTAGTGAGTTATATAGTTTTTTGTGCATGTAAAAGGTCTGCAAAGTTACAAAGCCCAAAGTCCACGCCAAAGGGAGTTACTCCCCCCAACAGAAACACTGCTCCTTAACTACCTGAAACGCCTTGCTTGAAGTCCCGTCTTTTCTTCTGTAACGTGGTGATGTCACCAAGTAACACATTTACATAATACCTGCTTACCGGCTAGTTTGACACCCACTCAAACAAAGCTAGTTAGATAGGAGCTGGAGCGCAGTCCGAAGAGTTTGGTTCGGTTGACCAATCACAACAGAGTTGGCCAGCTGACCAATCAGAGCAGATTTGGCGAGGGGGGTACTCAAACAGAGTGTTTCAGACAGAGGGTGAAAAGAGATGCTGCAGCACAGCCAGTATGAGAAAAATAAAGCGTTTTTTGAACATTAAAGCATGTAAACATGTTCAAACCCAAAATATAAGGATAAACCTGAAAATTAGCATAATATGTCCCCTTTAATTCGCACAACAAACCAAAGTGTAAAAAACACAAGTTGTGTTTATGTGCTGGACTAGTTCTTGGTCGGGATTGGTGACTTCTGATCAACAATGCCATTCCTACAGGCACACCGTTAGCATGGCTAAAAAAATATCAGAGTCTGCACTAAAAAACCTGACATACTGTATGTAAAGGTAGATGCGGCCCTGTTAGAGGTTATGGTGAAGTCTGCAGGAAATCGATGTAAATCAATGCAATGCAGTTCTACTGATTATCATGACCAGCAATTTGTGGACAAAAAATATTCTGAGGGAATTACAAGTGGTTTATTTAACAAATAATTTCTTTTCTTTACAATAACAATATTTTTTATTTATTTATGAAGTATGTATACTGTCTGTACACTATGAAGAGAGTAAAATGAAATTGACCCTGATTACCTTCTGCTAACATTTGAGCGGTGCCTTTAGGAGAAAATGCAAAACAGAATTCCATTTCATGTTTCATTAGTTCTGCTATGATATTCACACTATGGATCTTCATAATAGAAATTGATAGTGATACCATAGTTTTTTCCATTAGTTGCCAGGACATTTAGCATAATTGTCTTAGCTTTGGGATGTGAGCTTATGTTCGGTTCTGAAATGCAACCCAGTGCGTGACCAAAAAAAAATCTCATAAAACCTTGGGATGTCTGGTTTGATGTGCTTCTGAATTCTCCCCCACTGGCCGCTGTGTACTATGCATGTCAATGAGGGGAGATGTCATGAACGTGTCTGTGTTTCTATCCAGGGTCCGACGAGACAGGAAGGGCCGGAGTGACAGGAACGCAGACTGTCAGAACTGGCAGGACATTAACTCGGAAGACGCCATGAATGAAATTCAAGCTATTGAAACGTCGGTCGAAGTGGTGGATGGACGACAAAAGGTTCATCACCGCTGTTTGATGTGATCCTTTGTAAAAGCCCACCTCCTCATGAATCACAATATTATAACATGACTACATTATAGATGATAGGATTAAAATTTCCATAATTAGGACATAGCCCAGAAAAGAAGACATTTATGTAAGTGGACTTATCCGTGAATTGTGATGTTTTTATGCAAGCGTCCCAAATTCTGAGCCCCATAACAGAATTTGTCAATCACGAACCATTTCCACGGCAGAAATATTTAGAACAGTCTTCCTCTGCAGACTTCCTGTAATGACTGCTTATAAACACATCCAGACACGCATGCGAGGGGCGCATGTGCACACACACGCCTGTACTGTACATAAACCACAACCATGAGAACTTACAGAAACACACATGCAAAAAAGTCCTGATGAGTTTTTCAGTCACGCCCAAGTGATTCAGGCCTGTCAGCGCAAGATCATGACTGCACTTCCTTTTAGAATATGTGTGTTTCCTTCAGATAAATTAAAGCAGCAGTGGGTAGAAATGGAGCAAATATGATTAAAAACGTTATTTTTATAAAACGGTCACTATATCCTGACAGTAGTACATGAGACAGGTAATCTGAAAAAAATCATGTGCCTCTGTGTCCTCTGGTGCTCCTAAATGGCATCTGCGAGATTTCACAGACTGGAGGAAAACAACCAATCAGAGCCGAGCTGGAGCCTGCCATCTCTGAGCAGCTGTCAATCACTCGCAAACTCTAACCTAACGGTCAAACTAGGCAGCGCTGATCAACTATGAATCAATATTCTGTTACTGTAATGCCTATTTCTTGCCTCAAATGTTTTCAGAAACATCTTGTAATGTACTTTAGCTGTAAAATGTTGAGATCAGTTGAGGAAATACCAAGCACCGCCCACCACCCGGAGCAAGCTTTCTCATATTACAGCTAAACAGTACACTACAAGATGTTTCTGAAAACATTTGAGGCGAGAAATAGACATTACAGTAACAGAATATTATTTGAATTTGAGCAGCGCTGCCTAGTTTGAAAGTTTGATCAGAGTTTGCAAGTGATTGACAGCTGCCTCCGTTGAATAAACAGCCAATAGGAACGCTCTCTCTCTGAAATTACCTGTGATTAGCCAAAGTCTCTTGTCACAAACTCAATTTTTTAAAGCCTGAAAACAGAGCCATGAGGAGGAGCAGAAGTTTCTCAGAACACTTGAATTACAATATGCTGAAAGGTTATTATGGAATTTTTGCCCAATGATGCCAAAAATGTCCTACCTACTGCAGGTTTAAAGCCTCATGCACCTTTTCTCACCTCACAGATAGTGAGCAGGCTTCAGATCGGCAACGCCAGTGTGTCCGTCATCTACAGGTGTTCTGCTGAAAACAAAGTCGACAAAGAAGAGCGGCTGATCTACTTCTATGTAACCAGTAAGTACGCTGGGTTAGATTTCACTTTGACAACATAAGAACACAGAATAATTAAAGGGTCTGTTTCGCCAAAATCCCTTCTGGTGGTATGTAGCCATGCAGATAATTGTGTCTGTCTCTGAAGTCCACCCCATTACAATGGTGATGAACAGTATTTGTGGCAGCATTGGAAAATTACATTTAGAAAATTCAGCAGCATTACTTTCTACATGGATGGATTATTGAACGTGGCACAAACCCAGGGGGCATCATGGGATTTTAGTAAGTAAATGTTATTTTTTTGTAATTTGTGTAAACCAACCCTTTAAAGGTCCCATATTATAAAAAAGTGAGATTTTCATGTTTTTTTTATTATAAAGCAGGCTTAAGTCCTATATAAATACTGTAAAAGTATCGAAACACTCAATCCACAGGGAAATACACACAGCCCGTATTCAGAAACTCTGCACTTCAAACAAGCTGTCAGGATTTCTGCCCATTCGTGATGTCACAAATATACAATATTTAGACCCATGACACAATTTTAAACGTAAACATTCTAAATGTTTCCCAGTTTATTCCTGGTTGCAGTGTATGTGAATGTCATCAGCTGACAGGAAGTACACATGGACCGAAGCTGTTGCCTAGCAACGCAATTCTGTTGCAATTCTGTTGCAATTCTGTCAAAATGCGCTAAAACGGAGCGTTTCAGACAGAGAGTAAATACAGGTATATTCAGGCAGACAGAATGAGGAAAATAAAGGTTTTTTTTTTAACATTACAGCATGTAAATATGTTCTAGTAGAAACACAAAATACAAGTATGAACCTGAAAATGAGCACGATATGGGATCTTTAAGTCATATTTTTCATTAATGTCCAGTGCACAAGCTCTGTCTTGTTAGGTTACCTAACCACCCCACCTGCCCTCCTCTGTATCATTAAAGCCATCCCCGAGGGGTTCAGCGTGGACGTTCAGCCCTCGGAGAATCCCCTGGAGCAGGACAGAGTGTCCCTGTGCTGCAGCGCTGACAATTACACCTACGAGCAGCTGCAGTGGTACCGCCTCGACCCCCAGGCCCTGCAGGACCAGCAGGGCAAGCCCCAGGAGCTGGACTGCAGGAGCGTGCACCTCTACGCACACGCCCTCGACGGCCAGCTCTCCTTCCAGGACCACACAAACAGCTGGGTCCTGGACTTCACCCTCCCATCCGTACGGCTGCAGGATCAGGGTGATTACATGTGCGAGGCTCTGAGCAGGCGCAGCGGGGAGAAACAGTGCCTGTTCAGATACATCTCTGTGAAAGGTGAGAGATGAAAAGAGATGAAAGCTCCAGACACAGACACATCGCCTCGGCGTGGAGAGTAGTCTCTCTCAATCACAGCTAATTATAGAGAAAAGCTGAACCCCTGGCGGCCGTAACACACACGCAGGTCACAGTGGAGCTAGTGCTGAGATGCTGGAGGCTTTAAAATACTCACAAAATCCCACGCAGCTCAATACCCACATCCGCAGGTAATGGAGAGAGAGTAGCTGGTGTTTGCACAGCATCGACAGTGACAGAAAACAGAGCTGAGATGCTGCGGGGTTGAAATGCACAAACAAATTCCTGCTTCATTCATGTTGTGTGCTGTAACCTTACATCAGTGCCCGGGGATAGATGTACAATTTAATGGGATTTTCCTTCACTTTTGCCCTTTTTTTTTCAATCCTGTGAAACCTTTCGGTGAATATCATGTACATTTATGGTCCTTGGGTTTACACTGTTCACATCAGTCTTTTGTTGATTTCCTTTCCCCTCTCCTGCTCTCTCTCCCCTTTTGGCCTCTCTTTCTCTCTCTCTTTAGCCCCGGAGGCACCTCGATACAAGTTCAGCCTCACCAACCAGACAGTGAATGTGACCGAGTCTCTGCGGATGGAGTGCGACGTGGAGGGCAGACCTCTACCCCGCCTCTCCTGGTTCAAAGACAACCAGCCTCTCCACCAAATGTCAGGTACACCTACACAAGTGATGCACACATTTACACAACAGCGCAGTCGCCCACCTGCACAACCCACGCATGCATGCACACACTCTCACACAGTTACTCATAAAGTTTGCCCCTCTGGATCTTAATTTGGCAGGACTCCTATCTCAGGGGTATTACATTCTGGGCTTCACAAAACAATAAGCTTTGTTAATATTTACTCAGAGAGCGACAACTCCTGCCAGATGTTTTTTGTTGCACTTTCCGTCTTGATAAATGGCAATACAGCTATTAAAAGCCAACAGGGGCGCACACAAACATACACAACCACCCACCAGCCCACCCACCAACCCACCCACACACTCGTACCCTTGAACAAATGTGTCAAACAGAACCAGCGACAAGAACACTTGCAGATACGGATGTGTTTGCTGCACATATGCACACCCACACACACGCATAAAACCCTGCAGGCCGATAGACACGGCTCATTAGCTTTCTCAGCGTGGATCTCTTCTTAACATCTGAAGGGGATGAGGGGAGGAGGAAGGGGGTGGTCAATGCGGATCTGAGTGACAGCTGATGCTCTGGGTTCAGTCAGAGGGGCTGCTGGGACATGTGGCTCACCTCTCAGGACGGGATTATAAATGAACACTATAGATTGGAGTCTAAAGGTGTGACAAGAATTCTAGAAATGTTGCTGAAAACGTTGCCGGATTTACGATGTGAGAGGTGAAGTTTGTGTGTGTGTGTCATTGTTCAGGGATCCAGCTGCAGGACTCGAACCGCACGTTGAGTATCCAGCGGGTTACAGAGGAGGACGCCGGCCTTTACACTTGCACCGCCTGCAACCGGCGTGGTTGTGTCCACTCCTCAGCCGCCGTACGGGTCATCGGTGAGAGAGCCACACACACACACACAGAAACAGACCGTTGCATACAACCCCAAAGACACCTGAATCCACTCACTGCTGACAGGCTTTTTTCGAGTGCCCTCAGGCCTGAAATTGCACAGTTGCCCTGGAGCTCACATCAAAAAGTACATGTCAGGATTTTAGCCATTCACCTCTCACACTTTACACTACAGCTGTAGTTTTTGTGCTTTTGTTGTGTACAGCTCTCCACAGTCAAAATCAATGTCATTGACTGCCGGGACATTTCATATTCATATTGAGTGCATAAGTTAATGGGTTTGCTGGAAGTGTTCTCATGATGAGTGGCTGAATTAATTAAACCACTGTTTAGCACATTGATGTAACCTAAAGGGTTTGATGTAAGGAGCGTGCCAGAATGATCAATAGTTTGTAATCTAGCACCCCCTACAGTTGGTAAAGAGTAATGTAATCAAAGATAGATTTAATAAAGAGAATATAGTGGTTTCAGATAAAACATCTATTATTTCTTTATTTCCATCCAGGTTCAAGTGACAAGGCCAACGTGGAGATTGTTATCCTCATCGGGACCGGAGTCATCGCCGTTTTCTTCTGGGCCTTGCTCATCCTCATCTTCTGCAATGCGAAGCGGGTCAGAGGGCGCCACTTTTCACCGTGTGTTTGTGTCTGGGAGAGAGACTGACAGACTGTGACGGAGACACTTTAACCTCTGACTCACAACGTGTCTGTCTGCGTTAGAGCACAACCTGTTTGATCTTTGAGAGAGTCTGCAGTCTACCCGCTGGGAGAGATACTTATATCTGCAGCAAGCGAGTCTAATTAGGCGATGAGCGTCTGTAATGAGGCCCAAATTGCCTTTTATTTTTCCTCACTTGGTCACTTATTGGATCGTCTCACACAGTTGCTCCGCAGTGAAATTCACAGTGTGGTGCTGTCATTAACAAATTAATTAAGAGATGAGCCTTGTTATGCAGAGATGGCTCTCTTTCTCTCCTCTCTCTTACAGTAGCTCTAGCTTTTTGTCTCTTGCCCCCTTGTTCACTTGTGCCCTGGGCGATGTCTTAAAATAGGCACTCCTCCCAACCACCACGGCCCGGCCAAAATCAACAACAACAACAACAAAAACAACATTTATTTAAAAGATAAGAATATGGAGACCTGGGGTGACCTGGCATTCTGAAGAAAACTGTTATCTCTGAGAGGCAAAAATATACAGCACCCCAAAGATGAATATACAAGCAGTAACCTACTAAATATTAGCAGTATGTTAATGTCTTTAATATTAATATAAATATACCGAACTTCAAATATTAAAGGGATACTTCAGGTGCTTTGAAGTGGGGTTATATGAGGTACTTATCCATGTATTACAGTCAGTGTCAGTGTATTACCTACAGTAGATGATGGTCGGCACGCCCCCAGTTTGGAGAAGCAGACAGGAGCTACCGCACAGAAGCAAAGCAATGTACTGCTGTGGACGGGGCCGGCAGCAAAACGTATAACGCTTAGCCACCTAAAAGAAAGGCCCGCCTAAAACAATCAATATCAGTTTGAGTGCACGCTATATTTAGAATATTTTCACCGCTTTACCTTGCTGTGAGACAGACGAGGAACTTAAGCCGAAAACGTCGCCAAACTCACCAGACTCCATTGAAAAAACAGTATTTTTTCCTCGCAGAACACAAGGTTTGCTGGTCTACCGCTGCCTCGAGTGGTTAGTTTGTTCATGCTATTGTGTGACTTTGGTGAATCCGAACTAACCAAAGTCACACAACTTGTTCTGCAACGTAAAATTACTGGGGGTTTTTTTTCAATAGCGTCTGGTTGCTTTAGCGAGAGCATAGATAATGGCTTCAGTTCCCGTCGGAAACTAAATAGCTGTCTCATGGTAAGATTTTCTGGTGAAAATATTCTAAATATAGCGTACACTTAAACGGATATTGATTTTTTTAAGTGGGCCTTTCTTTTAGGTGGCTAAAATACGTTTTGCTGCCGGCCCCGTCCACAACAGTACATTGCTTTGCTTCCATACGGTGACTCCTGTCTCCTTCGCCAAACTTGGGGCGTGCCAACCGCTATCTACTGTAGGTAATACACTGACTGTGGATAAGTACCTCATACAACCCCACTTCAAAACACCCAAACCATCCCTTTAATATACAGCATCCCAAATTTTAAGAGCATATGGTGACAGAACGTGAAGTTATTTTTGGAAAATAATTAGTGCCACATCTAAAGACCTATTTACTTTGTTAGTGTCTCTTGACTGGATGTTTGTTATTTACTTAATATAAAAGGTTGCATTAGTCATATGAGGGTAAACACATGCATAACAATGCCACTACTGTTAATACTATGAAAAAAACAACCAACCATTTATAAACCATAAACCGAGAACTCCCTTTTAATAATCTCACATTACATAATTAGATTACCAAGAGGAAATGGTGGTTGGAAATTTGCTTTATGAATAATCTCACTGTATGGCACGGAGAGTCGGTTACCAATAGATCTCATTGTGTATGAAGATTTGATTAGTTAATGATGGTAATCTGTGAAATCCGTAAAATTACGCACTGTACATGAAAACATGGAGACTGCAGATATAATGCACATAATCCTGTTGCTGGTGGCTACAGGTGTTTAACTACACAGTGTCATCATCATATTTATAACGCCCACGCCAGCAGCTGGCCCTGAAAGACATCCAATAGTGAAATGGTTACGCTTTTCATTTGTAAATGGATGAAAACTTTTCAGGAAATATGAAAATCAATTTAGCTTCCAGCTTAAAATCAGGTTGTATCATCCTAAGTATGATAGAAATGTTCCTACGTCTTAGAAGAGTGAAGAGAAAAACATCACAGCTGCCAGAACTACATGTTCAACACATACTAGAGTCATTGTTGTTGACATGAGCTCTCTGTCTCTCTGAACTCCAGGTTAACCCGGCAGACATAAAGACGGGCTATCTGTCAATCATCATGGACCCTGGGGAGGTGCCTCTGGATGAGCAGTGTGAATACCTGCCCTACGACTCCTCGCAGTGGGAGATCTCCAGAGACAGACTCCGACTGGGTGAGCGGTGGTGAAGGGCGGGAGAAAAGGATGGATGGACGTTTGGATAAACGAGTGAACGGGAGTGAGGGGGTTGTGAGTGAATAGATGGATGAAACTGAATTAGTTTTCCATTTCCAGAATCCTTAATGGCATGAGTTTGGACCGCAGCCAGCCGGGCAAAACTGCTGCCAAGTAAAGTGCTAATGTTAAATATGTGCTCATTCCCAGCACGGCTTTTTTAAAAACGCCCCGAGGAAAAGCATCTGTTCCACGACGGCTCCCAACTCATGGGAACACGTTGTTTCCAAATGCTGCAATTGAGATTTTAATTCCCCCACCCCTCTCGTCTATATGGATGCCAGATGCATTTACATTTTGCCACTGCTCCCGACCACGGCTGTTTGTGTATTCCATAGAGACGCAAACCAAGTCTGCATAGATCAATGAGCATGAATATTCTGTGGTTTTTTTTCCTGTCTCTCCTGACACAGGAAAGGTTTTGGGTCACGGCGCATTTGGAAAAGTAATCGAAGCATCAATCTACGGCATCAGCAAGAGCAACAGTTTGGACACAGTGGCTGTCAAGATGCTGAAGGGTGAGATCTGTCTTTGTGTGTTGAGTAAGGAGCCACTGATGCACGAAGTTAGCTAAGCGGCTCTGATATATGTAAAATATGACCTGGTAGATAAACAATGCAAACATAAACACTAAGATTTATATGCATAATGTTTCAGATGGAGCCACAGCCAGTGAGCACAAGGCCTTGATGTCAGAGTTAAAGATACTGATTCACATTGGGAACCATCTGAATGTAGTGAACCTGTTGGGAGCCTGCACCAAACCAAATGGTGAGTACAGATTTGTGTGTATTACATTTCATACGTGTGTGTTTAACGTCATATACTGTATATTAACATAGATGTAACTGTGACACCTCATGAAAAATGATTAACCCATTTGTGTCTGCAACTGAAATTTTGATTTCCTTTGGTGGAAGTGTTCTCTGGGCTCGCCTAAAAAGAATCGGTCAAAGCATTTGGCTAAAAAGTGAGTTTTTCTTATCATACTATATCTAGTCTTTGGCCACATGGGACAACTGTTTTTGTAATAGACTCCATTATATCTTAGTAGTCCCATGTGCCCAAGTACTAGATATAGTATGGTAAGAAAATGGCTGTATCTCAGAAAGTACAAGTAACACAATCAAGTATTTGGTATCTATGAACTCATGACAAGTTGATTATCAAATATATGCACACATATACAGTGTAAAAAAAAATATATGAAAAACATTTGATGAACACAATGTTGGTGATTTTGCTCATTTTTCAAAAATCCTGACTTTGACTATTAATAAAAGTGTAATTTTTCCTGTGAACTAAACATTTCAAAGTTGTACTGTTAGATACTTGCCCAAAGTATGTCCGTACCAAATTTCAAGACTTTTGACCAATCAGAGCAAATGTTGTGACTTTTTTCCATATTATACTGAATACAGTCTTTGGGCACAAAATAATGTGTTGTTTATGTTAATTCTGTCCCTGTTAGTTCGTTTTAACATCTGATCATTGCTCTTCTTCGTCTGTTTCGAAAGATATGTTGTCATGATTTTTTAGACTGTTTCCTTTGGCATATTAAATTGAAATTCAGGTAAAATATTAGTGTTTTTTTAAACATACACCTGCAATTTGGGTACAGATGACTTCTTTTTAGCTCTGCTGTTTGTCCTGTTGAGTGAAATCCTTTTTCTATAGGTGTTTACATTATTTTGTACACCCCCTGCAACCATTTTTTTTTTTTTAGAGCAAACCAGCTGCGAAAGTCAAACAGTCGCCTCTGTTTTTCTTTGACACCCCTAATTTTATGCTCGTACATCAATTTGACCTATAGAGCACATATTTTTGAGGGGCGCACATCTGGATCAGTTTAACCCTGTTTACCCTGATACACAAAAACAGCAATTTAACTCCACAGCTAATTCCAGCCAGGAAACGCTTACAGAATGCCAGCTCTCGTTATTTTAATAATTTAATAATTTGAATAAGGTGTGAAAAAAACAAGAGACAGAGATGATTTGAATGAGTTTAATCACGCAGAAATACAATGTAAAGTGTATTGCAATATGTGTAGCTTTTTTCATACAGTACTCTCATGATAAAAGCTGACAGTTAAAGTGTTTTTGTATCACCAGGTCCTCTGATGGTGATAGTGGAATACTGCAAGTACGGGAATCTGTCCAACTTCCTACGAGCCAAGAGAGAGTTCTTCCTCCCATACAGGGTATCCAAAACACTACAGACACTGAAGCACTGTCTGCTGTTTTCCATTTGTTTGTTCTGCTGCGATAATGTGACTGCAGAGAGAATCCTCTTTGCTTTGTTTCCTTTATTGAACAGCATTTTCTAGCTCTTTTTTTTTTGGTATTGATTTTGGAGATGACACATTGAATTGTTTCCTCACACAGGATCGCTCTCCTAAAACTCAGAGCCAGGTGAGACGGATGATTGAGGCGGGTCAAATGGACCAAAGAGCTCGCCACCCTCCTTCTCCACCCTCCTCCCCGCTCACCAGTCCTCAGAGTCCCTCGCCCAACACGCCCAATGAGACTCCTGCTGTGGAGAAAAGTAAGTAATTCACAAGATCAGATTATTTAAATCGTTGTTTCGTTACAGTTGTAGTTTAATTTCTCCTTCTTTTTCTCTCCGTTCCCCTCATCTTTCTCTCTCCAGTGGAGGATTTGTGGAAAACTCCTCTGACGATAGAAGATCTAATCTGCTACAGCTTCCAGGTGGCTCGTGGGATGGAGTTCCTGGCCTCCAGAAAGGTTAACTGTCAACATTACAAAGACCATTAGTGAACGAGCTGTGGTGAATTGTCACCACAGGTCGGTGTCAGAGGCAGTAGGTTATAGCCTGGATCATTCAGCTTTTCACTTTTGTGCTTGTTAATTAACTACGTGACAATAAACTAGAGCTAGATCCCATACAACATACTAACTAAGCAGGTTTCGAGTTAGGAGTGTGCTTACACAGGATTAGATAATTAAGTTAAATATATTCCATAATAAATCCAATTGATTTGATTTCATGTGCTGTTGAAGGACACTACCATCCCATAATGCAATGCACCCACGAAATTAAGAAGCTCCTCACAGCTGTAAAGCATTAAAACAAATTGTGGATGTTTAATTAGGAAGCAAAAATGCACCTTTGGAAAAACATGTTGCTTCTTCTTTGGTGTTTAATTGTCAGTGGCCTTTGCCACATTAATTAAATGCATTCATTTCTGATAGTCTACAAGAAATTAATGCACTTTAACATCTTGGATTCGCTACAAAAACAGCATACCATGAAAATGTGTATATAAAGATTGAATCAGATTAGAAAAACGATTAACAAATATATAATTTTGTAATAAAAAAATGGATTAAATTACATTTAAAATGTAATTAAGTGAAATTAAATGAAATCAAGTAAATAATAATAATATAATAATGAAAATATATATTATATTAAATGAAATTGACTGATAAATTTAATTTAATTAAATAAAAAAAATGATTAAATCTAACTTCAAAATTAAGTTAACTGAATTAAATGAAATTTAAATAAATAATTATACCAAACATTTAATGAAATAAAAATATAGAAAATTACTTACTTATTTCATTTGGTGATTATTTAATGTACATGTATTGTACTAAAATGTACTACTAATGTAAAAATGTGGGTCTGAAGAGGGCATATTTGGTTTGATTTTTGGTTTTCACAGACAACTGAGTTTTAAGTTCATCAGGACTTTAAATCACTGTATCCAAGTAGTGAAGAGTTGCACAAACTGTCGTTTCGATTTGTTGGTGAGATGATCTCTCATATGAATCCTCTGGTAATTGGGTGAATAATGACATTAAAATGGTGACAACGAAAGCGGCTATAATTTATAATGAATATCAACAATCTGAGCGGATGACTCACAGTCGTGACCCCGTAGGCACGTTTACTCGACAGCTTTGTGAATGATTGATCTCCTGCAATGATTCCACAGAGCTTAGACTGGCTGAGACATAGTCCAGTCACAGTTACAAACTGGCACAGAGACGAACACACACACACACACACACACACACACACAC
>CAKAOH010026954.1:0-10523 GCA_916701665.1 Sebastiscus tertius | reverse complement strand
TAAATAACATACATGAATTCCTACACCGAGTGGTGTTTTCCTTTTAAGTGAAACAGATGGATATCATGGAGGATGAGTACAAGGTTCATGAAAGCCAGTTGGCATCCTGGTTCTCATTACATTGTGATGCGGCCCCCTTAAAAACCTCATTCGTCGCTGCAGGGATGAGCGGGATGCAGGCGGGAGGCTGAAAAACAATCTGTTTGTGTCTGACTTGGTGTTCGCAGGGAGATCACTGTCTGAGGATCAGATTTACAGTCATGCTGGTCTGTAAAGTAAAATATATGTATGAGGATTTTATTACTTTGGAGATCGTGTTTGTTGTTGGAAACTTGTTAGAAAGTGGTGGATGCTTTTCTAACTTTGACTCACTCAACCAGTAGTAGTAGTAGTACAACTCCATTGAACCTTTGGCAGACTAGTACGAACGGGTTCAACAGTAGTGAAACGGTCGACTATATGACATGATGATGAAAGCAAATCTTTCTCTAGCTTGACCACCTTGCCCGCGCTTTGCCAGACCAAATCGTAAATGCAAATTTGTTTGGAACCTCTCAGTTCATTTTCGATTTCAAAGTGGTGTTATCAACGGGCGTAGACCAAAATGCCTCTGGACGCAATTGGATTGACCTACAACCAATTAGCGCAACAAAACGGGACGTAGCGCTGAGCGATGGAGAAATGTAAACCGACTACAGCGTGCAGAGATGAGCGGTGATGGCGTAGCATCCATACGTCTGTGTACATGTGTTGCTGTTTTTTGCCATCAGATTTTTTTTTTTTTAAGAATTATTTTTTCGGCATTTTCAAGATAGTCTAGAAAGGGAGAGAGAGAGAGGGAGAGAGAGGGGGCGACTTGCGGAAATGGCCAATTTGCAAATTTGATAGCAGCTTCAACAGAAAATGCCTTAACAGCGCTCCTCTTCTTTACTCATCTTTACTCGCCCCATTTTAGATAAACGGTTGTGATTGGCTCCTCAGATCTCAATCTGTCCAAAGAGGATGGCGGACCAGACGCAAATGAAATATGAGCTTGCGTATTTGTCTGGTTCCCAGGCACATGTTTGTCATTGTCAATGGATTTTAATACATTTTTGAATGAATGCTTTAAATGGTTTATCAGTTACAACTTCTCTTCTGGAGAAAATGTTTGTGACAGGTCAAGGTTTTTATCAGAATTGTTTAAGTTAATACTTAAATGTTGACATAATATCTATAAGTAGGTTATATTTTCACATGTAGAATCTGTAGGGAGCGTTCTGGTTTCTGTTTGTTGTCCGTTGGAGTAAGGTTTTGGTTGAATGCAGGTTAACAGTCCGTGTGGAGAGCAAAAGAGGCGGAACTCATTGGCCATAATGCAATCTTTGAACCCACCGGTTATCGTCTGCTTTTTATTGGTTTAAAATTAGCTCATAAACTGGCTACTCGTGAAACAATCTCAAGTTGCTAATCAGACTGTAAACAAAAAGGAGTGCACGGAAAAGGAAGTCTTGGCCCCGGATAACCCCAGAAATACAGCCCCTTACCCCCCAGACGCTTATCCGTCTTCAGACCGATAGTCGATTGATTCCAAGATTGATTCTTCAGTAATGCAGTCTAATAGAGGCACCCATCATAACTGCTAACACATGTTGACATCCATCATGTTAGAAGCTGTATGCCATCAAACCAAAACAATGAGCTCTGTAGAGCTGCAGAGTCAGTGGTTATTATCTGTGGGTTCATCACTGCAAGCAGCCCTTTATATTACACACTCGTTTGATTCATTGACGATAGGAAAGTTATTGATTGGAGCTATAAAATGTAATTTATCCAACACCCATTATATATACAAAGTAACCCGGTGTTCTGTGAGAAAGTTGTATTGAACAAATGGCGTGCATGGTGAAAGTTATGAATGACTGTTGCTACAGCGAAGCCAAAGCAGCTTGAGTGACTGCTGCAGGAAACCCAGAGGGTGAAAGTTAAAATATGCTTTAATTCTGGAGTAACGCAACAACTTTATCACATTTCTGGTGGTCCCGGCTGAAAAACATGAAGGGTCTGGCTTCCAGGATAAGGCAATCATTTTCTCATATTTCTGGGGGTCCCAAGCTGAAAGAGCGAGCAGAATCTGCTGTAACCTAAGTCAAAGTACGCCGCAGGAGTTTGTGCGTCAGTTAGACGAAATGAAGATCTCTGCAGCTCTGACAGCGCATGCCTCCCAGCCGTGACTGAATCAGGGTTTTTTCTTTTTTTGCAGAGGAGGGTGTTGCTGTTAAGCCTCTCTCTCTCTTTCTCTCTCTCTCTCTCTGAACTTAAAACTAAACCTCAGAAAACAGCCCTTATCTTGAGCTATTGCTAAAATAACAACATTGAAAAGCCAGGGCTGCTATCCAACAAAAACACAGAAGCACAACTCTGATTTGAACAAATGAGCTGTTACATTTATTAAAGATTCAGTGTGTTGGATTTAGTGGCATGTAGCGGTGAGGTTGCAGAGATGCAACCTACTGAATACCGCTCCTCTCACTCCTTCCTTTTCCAAGCGTGTCGGAGAACTACGGTTATGTAAAAACGCGAAAGGCTCTCTCTAGATCCAGTTTTTGGTTTCTCAATTCTAGACTACTGTAGAAACATGGCGGACTTTGTGAAGCTAATGAAAACACAACGGTTCTTAGTAAGGATGCACCGATACCACTTTTTTTTAGACCGAGTGCAAGTACTTATATTTTGGTACTCGCCGATACTGAGTACCGATATGAGTACTTCTCTGTGCCAAAAGCCCCTCGTTAACAGAAGGGTGTGTAGCTGGAGGGTGTGAGCGACACGCGACAGGCTGGGGAGTCCCGCATACGAGGCGGTGCACCATGACCGGCTCTAGGTCGGCTTGGAAAGGCTCGGGGCGAAGGTGCTTCCCGGGGCCGTGGACAAAGTGTCACCGGGGCGGACTGTCCTCAGTGCGCACCAACCGCATCGTGCCCCCCGGGCGGGGCTCGGCCCCGTTAAAAGGCGCCAGGGGTCTGCTGCGATGTCTGCAACCCACCCGACCTATCTTGAAACACAGATCAAGGAGTCTAATGCATGCGCGAGTCAGAGGGTGTAAGCAAAACCCTGTGGCGCAATGAAAGTGAGGGCCGGCGCGCTCCGGATGAGGTGGCCCCGCGAGGTCAGGCGCACCACCGGCCCGTCTCGCCCGCACTGTCAGGGAGGTGGAGCGTGAGCGCATGCGATAGGAGCCGAAAGATGGTGAAGAGAGGTTAACGTCACGCTAAATAAAAAATATAAATATATATATATAAATGGACACCGTTTTTTCTTTTTTTCTTATCAAAACAGCAATTTCATGTTTATTTTTACGCTGATGATACCATCTTGTTCACCATGGGCTCCATTCCAAACAGGGCTTTTTCTAATTAGTCAGTATTGATGCTCTCCAGATATCTCTTATCGATCTTTACCTTGTTGTAACCCAGACCAAAGAAATATTCCTTTCACTTATGATAGGGTGAGGTAATTTATTATCAATCAATCAAAGAAATATCTAGCTAAACATTAGTAAAAAGTAAAAGTATCTTGAAATAGCTACATTTCTGAATGCTTATGGTGCTATAAAAACACATTGCGCTGTAATTCCTGGTAATGACAATAATAACGATAATGATATATTTGACTTCAGGACATCTCTGAC
This sequence comes from Sebastiscus tertius, assembly GCA_916701665.1. Lineage (NCBI taxonomy): Eukaryota > Metazoa > Chordata > Actinopteri > Perciformes > Sebastidae > Sebastiscus > Sebastiscus tertius. The sequence goes on along the minus strand of CAKAOH010026954.1, from coordinate 6,853 downwards.
TACATACGTTCTGAAAATCAAACAATTTGACAACAAATGCAATCAACATGTTTGTTAGCCCTCAAGGATGCACACAATGCGTTTTGCTGAGAAACAATAAATTTAGATAAAACATTGTTTACAGAAAAACTCCGCAGGGTACCTTTAAGTGTCGATACATGAGCAGCTGTTCTGTGATGCGTATGCATCGCAATCACTTCATCATCTGTCACTTTATAAAAAGAAAAAGTGATTGAAGTACTTCCTAACTTTTGAAGGGTTGTAGGATCTTGACATTTTACATTTCTATTTTCTTCTTCTTTTTCTATCCAAATTCTGGTGCGATGTAGTTCTAGTTCAGTTTAGGCTTCACACAAAGAGTAAATATGTTACATAGGTGTTTTTCTGTATTGGTTAATTCTGCTGTCAGATTGAAGGTTACACTAGAAGGTGAATCATTTCTTCTCTCTGTCCTAATAACTTCAAGAGCCTACTTTATGCCACCTGTTCAGCATCAGTGCACTTTGGCAGCGGTTCAAAGTGTCTGGAGTTCATTCGGAGTCCTAAATAAAAAATCCAACAACTAAACAGTGAACCACATAATTTCAGACGTGAGCGGACAGATCACTGCCTGCGGTTGTTTTTAGTCTGTGTGATGGTGATGAAAACAGAAAGAGAGAGCAGAAACGGCAAAAGGAAGAGGAGAGGAGGTATCGGTGGGTGGATTTTGTGATCCACAGCCAGCAGGGTGATGTGTGGGAGTGAGGGGGGGGTCTTCAATAAGACGCCAGCTGGCATTTTCTAAAACAAATATATCCCCCCAGGGTTAGGGTTAAGGGTTATGCATTTAGTTAACACTCTCATAGAGATAGTGACCTTGTTATTTTGGTTTCCAATTTTAAAAGAAGTCTGGGAATATATCCGTGTCTCTCTCGAATACGAAAAAAAAGTGACACTATGATTAAAAAACAGACAAAGATCATCGTTTCATGAAACCCACTATAGCAACACGAGAACCATGTCTTGTTCTGGTGAAAAATCAACAGGACACTTATTTTGTATTTATCACCTCAGTAAACAGTTAAAGGGACTGTTTGTAACTTTTTACACCTATAAATCTACCGGGTCGGTTTCCCATGCACCCTCGCATATGCGCACTCACGTGTGGCTACGCTGTTCAGACCGCTCCTCTGCCTGCTTGCCTTCACTCACACAACACGCTCATTCTCGCTCCACCTCACGTTCACGCGCGCTCACTCCACACTGCAGAAGAGTTAGTGTAGCTCTGAGAATATCTAGTGAATGTTCAGTGGACGTTTGTGCAGAAATAACTGCTGCAGCTCCTCCAGACCAACAGAGGTTTCCCGTGTCTTGTGAAGTGACGGGGCTCCGCAGAGAGAAACGTTATCATCTCGTTACCGACCGGTTGCCGGTGTCTTCCTGCTCTCTCCGGCTGCGGGCGGAGGGAGACGAGTTTCTCACTGGGGAGCCCCGCTGCTGAAGCCTGCACTGAGGCAGGAAAAGCCAACACAGGATCAGCATTGATTCATGGAGAGACCTTGGTCTGGTCAGCTAACATTACTGCCAAGCAGCTGAAATATAGAGTGATATTGTGCTTTTAGCTGACGTGTGTCGTGTGATGCTCCTTCATGTCTATATAGAGCGAGCGCGAGCCCGATGCTGACTTTCGTTGACTTAACGGCCACAGGTGTCGCTGTTAACAAGACATTCTGAAAGTTACCAACAGTCCCTTTAAATGAGTTTATGGTCTCATTTGCTAGTTTCAAGTCTTCTTCAATACAGCATGATGTTCATTTAGTAAATTATGGTACCATTTAGAGTCAAATAGACCATAAAGCAGGGGATGCTTTAGGGCGGGGCTATCTTGTGATTGACAGGTCGCTACCACGGCGTTGTCCGGTCTAGAAGTTGCCCGTGTTTTCGTCGTAGAACTGTAACCCTTTCACAGTGTGTTTTCAGTTCATGAAAGTTAATTAAATAACATTTTGATCGCTTAAAAATGTCTTATTCAGCGTTCGACTGTAATTAGCTCCGCCCTCTCATGTCACTTCTGGTTGCAAAAAAAAAACAAGATGGCAATGGCCAAAATGCCAAACTCGAGGCTTCAAGCTATTCTGGCCTGACAGTTTGGTCTACTGAAAGCGAGACTATGTAAGTTTTGAAAGAAGAAATAACAAGAAAAGTTAAATTCATAAGCTATAAAACACATCCTTAACCAATAATACACTCGGTAGCTTACGGTGGCTAATGTTTAGCTAGATATTGCTGTGCCCTCTTGTGTTTTTGATCGATAATAAATGACCTGGCCCTATTACAAGTGCATAATTCTTCAGTTTGAGGTTACAACAAGGTTAGGATTGATAAAAGATATCTGGAGAGCATCAACGCTGACTAATTACTGTTTGGAGTGGAACCCATGACGAACAAGACAGTATCATCAGCGTAAAATAAATATTAAATTGCTGTTTTGATAAGAAATCACGATTATTTTTTATTTATTACCTCAGTAAACATTGTAAACATGAGTTTATGGTCTCAGTTGCTAGTTTCAAGTCTTCTTCAATACAGCATGATGTTCATTTAGTAAATTATGGTCCCATTTAGAGTCAAATAGACCATATAGCAGGGGATGCTTTAGGGTGTAGATACTTAAAAATTGTATAAAAAGGCATCCAAATTCGACGTTTTTGTCAATATCAAAATGTATCCAGTTGTGCTGTCTGTACATCCATGGTTACAGTGCAAATGTGCTGTTGAGTAGCTGAAGCAGGATCAGTTTTCATGTTGCAACTGATTCTGAAGATAACATCTAGTGACTTCACAATGAGCCTGTAGATAATGAGAGTGAAAGCCAAGCAACAATAGCCCGCTGAGAAGAAGGTCTTTCCACTTAAACCTCTAATTTCCTGTGTCCTCTGTGTCTCTCCTGCAGTTTACCTGACACTTTATCGATTTCATGCCCCTCTCCACGCTCCCTAACCCTGCGAGCCCGTCTGTTGCTCTTTATGCATCTGATTTTTTCCCCTCCTTCATAAGCATGTGCAGGGAAAACTCAGCAAGGTGCCAACCTCTCTGCACCAGTGCCTCCGAGGCATATTCCTGCACATTTATCATACTTGTCAGATAAAGTGACTCTGATTTAGATCTCCCCCACTTTCCTCTTTCTTCCTCTGAGCTTTTCACACAGAAATGGCTTATTCTCCTCCGCCCAACCCCGTCTGTAAAAAAAAAAAAAGGGATGCATTTATCTCTGGGTGGCCAAGCTTTTGCTCTTCTTATTGCTTCTTGTCAGCTGTTTTCTCTTCGCGCACGCCAACTTCATCTGACCTGCTTATCCAGCACAATCCAGAGCCGGCTGCAAACCCGAGAGCAAACTGTTCCTGGCCCGGCCGAAATCCATCATGCCACCTGGGCTCCTTATCACGTGGAGAGGAGGATGGAAAAGAAACACGGGTGGTCCTCCTAACACAAGGATGGGTGAGAGGGGGAGAAAGATCACAGAGGATGTTGAAGGTAGAGAGGATGAGGGGTTTAGCAGGAGGGAGAGATGTAGTCTGAGAAGCAGCTTTCTTAGGAGCTGTGACGGATAAGGCAGAGATGCGTCAGTCTGGGAAGACGTGACGCAGATATGATGTACGATACGACCACCACAGGGTGAATAAAGAGCAGCAGAGCAGGTTGATAGAGAGCCTGGTAACGATACAAACAGATGTGAGTTCAGACGGAGAATAAACGATGGGAAAGACATCCGGCAAACCTTTAAAACTGCCCCAATTAGCAGGAACGAAGAAGGGACTGTTTTTTGGATTTCTACCAACTCTCTGCTCGTATCCTCTTGAGGTTTCCTCTCATTCTGTTTTCTTATGCTTCCAGTTTGTCCGTGTCTTTTTATAGCCACAGCACTCAGGAGAAATGCCCGTTGAACAAACAAAAGTGACAAAAGTTTAAACTATTTAGACTTTTCAGGACACTGCAGATCAGCTAATGAGTGACAAGAGATCTAGGATTTGTATTCCCAGAGTCAGTCACAAGTCAAGTCAGTTTTATTTATATATCCTAATATCTTTAATGACAGATTTGCCCCAAGAGACTTTATAATCTGTGCAAACCACTCCATCTGTCGTTAGACCTTTGATAAGGAAAGAGCTCCCCCTTTAATGGGGAAGAAATGGAAGAAACCTCAGGAAGCAGCCTAGTCTCACTAAATGGCGTTTGAATTAGGGGTGTCGTCGGTTTTGCGGTATTAAAAACATGAAAATAGTAATATCGTGTAAATAATCCAGCCACGATACATCGTGTTTAACAACAACAATGGCATTTAGCTCCTTGGTTTAGCTATTTCTCTTTTGTGTTCTCCCGCACGCAGTAAATACAAGATTGTCGCAGACATGATGTCATACAAGCAAGCACGCGTCTTGTCTCCGTGATTCTGTCAAAATGACGACAAATGAAGAGGAGATACTTTATCGCCCTGCTAAAAACGTAAACTCTGCAGTGTGGGAATTCTTCAGGTTGCACAAGAAAAACTAAGTCCTTCTTGATACCGCTCCAGTGTGCAGCGAATGTGGAGCTACAGTATTAGCCAAAGGAGGTAAAACATGCTGCGTAGTCACCTTCGCAATCATCGTGCTGAACATTTTGCGACCGTAGAGCGAGGAAATTGTAACGTTAGCATCGCTCAACTTGTCAGTTGAGTTATATGAGTACAACGTTAGCATATCTTGGTTAGTGAATGACTAACTTGAGTTGGCTGGCTGGGTCGTTCGCTATCACTTGGGTCCCGGCTGGCCGGCACTGCCTGGCTTCAACCGACAGGCCAGCTGACGTAGTCCCCCAGAGTAGGGATGCTAATTTTGAAAAATGTTCTTAATCGATAACCGACCCTCGTTAACCGATTATTAACCTTTAACCGACAAGATTTGTGCCTCGCATGCAGCGGTGCACCAGCTGCAGGAGCACAACAGATGTTCGTTGACGGGAGTCTCCAGTTCACCGTCCGGGAGCGTTAACTCAGCAGCTACGATGCTGCGTGTAGTGTCGCGGACATGCAGCCACTTTCCCAGTAAAAGTCTCCACCACACATTTAGTTTAGTTTAGCAGGTTGTCAGCTGTGTGTCTGCCCGGCGGAACTTTAGCGAGTGTCCGACAAACTGTGTGTGCGTTTGTGCTACGTTAGCAGCTCTAGCATTGCTGGATGCTTCGTGCTCGCCTCCGCACATGTACAGTCTGCATCGTAGCTGCTAAGTTAACGCTCCCGGACGGTGAACTGGAGACTCCCGTCAACCAATATCTGTTGTGCTCCTGCAGCTGGTGCACCGCTGCATGCGAGGCACAAATCTTGTCGGTTAACGGTTAATAATCGGTTAACGAGGGTCGGTTATCGGTTAAGAAAATGTTTCAAAATTAGCATCCCTAGTTTTGTCTGATGTTTTTTTAGTTTTTTATATCCTGAGAGAAAATCGCTCAGCTGTATTTTTTCATGGTTGAAACTTGAAGGCTTTAAAACTCAAAGTTGGTCTTCACAAAGATAGAAGGACAAGACGACACACACACGTTGATAGACATGCACTAATAACACATGCTTGTACACACACACACACAAAAAGATACTTAAGCTGAATGCTTGGCTGCACTCCTTTCTGTCCTCCCTCCTCCGTCTCACTCATTTTTCCTGATGCACACACACACACTTTAATGCACACACACACACACATGGATTCCTGCCTCTCCTCTCTCACAGTCATTTAGAGTCCCAGCAGCCCTGATCAGATTTCAGAATCAGCCAAGTGTGATGATACAGGCGAGCTGCAGCACAGCAAAACACTGAGCTCACGCCGCTTTCTGAGTATGTGTGCGTGTGTGTATGTGTGTATGTGTTATTGTGTAGTTCAGAAAGAAGCCAACATGGCAGCAAAAGTGTTTTCCACCTGGGATGAGGAGCATTAGCTGTTTAACAGAGCATCAGGGTCAAAGCTCTCGGACTTTCACCAACTGCTCAGTTTGAGTCCAAGAAGGTTTTTTTTTTTTTTACAAACGATGTCAGATTAGACGATCTGCTGACAGCAGATGTGATAACTTTTCCCCAGAAAGAATGTTCTGGATGAATAGAAATGATGCTGGAAACACATCTTGTCTCACTAAATATTTGATTGTGCTTTGCGTGGTCAGCCAGATCCGGATGAAAGCATAAAATATGTTCCTTCTTTGGAAGGAAATCGTGCATTTTTGGCTTCTTTAGGCAGCTTACGATGTGATGTTTTCTCACGGCTCTAAAATGATTACTTCTTCACTTCTTTTCCGAGGAAATTGTAATCTCTCATTTTACTGAAGTTTTATTTGAAGTCCGTATAAATAGATAATCATATTCAGATTTTTAGCTGTCATTCTTCAATATTCATTAAGGAATTATGTTGTTTAGCTTGTCGGACATATCTTATCTTGCATTACTGATTGTGTGCACTGTATATATAAGCCATATTTTGACTGTAATAGCTGGTAATGTTGTGGTTTTGTTTCAGGACAGTATTGATCAGCACATTGGTTCCTGAAAAAGAAATTTGGAGCCTGGATGTAGGATTAGCGTCTAGGGCTGTCACAATAAACGCAATATTACAATACCACACTATTGACAAGCCAACTGCAGAGACTGGCAAGCAACTGCCACAAACACTATGTTCATGTTTTTTATTTTTTTTTTGGCAATGGGAGCGCTTCAATGCTACAAACTCCAGCAGCGCAACGACGCGCTGAGTGTCAATTCTGTGCTGAGCGCTGTCAGGCTTTCTTTCACAACAATGACCGGCTAGCTGTACATTATCAAGTCTGAAGAATATCTGAAAAAAATGTCTAAAAA